>JAQGAY010000855.1:0-19324 GCA_034698085.1 Polydesmus angustus | reverse complement strand
GTGTATATTGTATATCACAATAGAATATATCTTTCTATAGTGTTTAGTTTGTTTAAGGCTTGAGTACTTGTTGTTGCTTCCGGTTCCGGGTTGACAATTAAAATGAAGATAAATACCGGTACTTTGCTTTTTTCCACATACATGCGCAATCTCGTATTGTGAGGTGTTGTAAACATACGGCACCCAGCATGTGAGCGAGAGGTCGTCAGTTTTCCTTGAATGGAGATTTACTAAAGCGCGGCTCTGTACAAGCACAGAATACAGTACTTAATTTTAATGAGATCATTTTATTATAAGGCTTTAATATTTTTAAAAGCATTTGCGCTAGTCAAAATTTTGAAGAGGTCAAAGGAAAATTCTAGTTATATTATGAAAGGATTTTATTTTAAAATAAAATTGAATTTGAAATTTTTTCAACTAACCATGTTTAATCTCCTACTTTGATTTAAAAAAAAATTGTAAATTATTTTTATTTAAAAAAAAAATTGTAAATTGTTTTCGTACGGTAATTATTATTAGTAGCAGTACACTAATTGGAATTTCATTGTTAAAAAATGGCCCGCATAAAAATAAATTTAAAGTTAGCGTGTGTAGAAATTATCAACTCGTAGTAAAAGGGTTTTCGTGGAGGCTTTGGTTTTCGTGGTCATTACTATGAATTATATAATATTAGCATTGCTAAAAGCGTATTAGTTTCAAACATATTGTGTCAGGTACCGTACCTTAAAAAAGTGTTTAATTTAATCTTTTGGTGTTGCTAATTTAATTTTTTTTCTTTTAAACAATTGTTTAAGACTTTATTTTATTCTAAATACTGGCACAGTAAATAATTAATTAAAAAGGCAAAACTTTTAATTTTTATTAAACAAACTACATTTTTGTCGCGTTTTATTAGGCCGATAAAGTTTCTATTCCGGGCATATAAAGTCTGTTTGCCTTTTGACCTGAATTGTCAATGACGTAGCTTTATAGCTTTTTATGTTTAATTTATTAACTTCGTGAATTGTCTTTCTGAAAGTGTTTTTAATAAGGATTTATATCCGTCTTTACACATAGAAATTAACTGCGTGATTTATTTCCTTTAAGCTAAATTTATACAGCTATTAAATGGTTGTTGTCATTTATTAGTTCGTTGAATTATATTTCTATTTTTTGCTTTTTACAGGTTACTCGAAAAATTTCTAAATGTGGTTATTTGTTCGTGGCTCCAGACTGGGACTTCTCAGTGGCAGTTAATAGAACTAAGGTAAATAACATCCAGATAATATACATGTAATTTGCAACAGTTTATTAGTTGGACCAATTGCAATTTAACAAAAACTATTTAGTAGAGTTCAGTTAGATTGTTGGATGTAATAGTGTCGAAAATCGATTTTACTTTATGTTTATGTACTCGTAATATATAGGCCTATATTATAGTTTTACAAATGTGTTAAGAACAGCTGGCCCTACCCGGGCCTTATGACTTTTTGTCGTATTTAAACCGTTCAATTTCAAAAAAATTAATAGAGTCTATAGGGTCGAATTCAAGATCAACGGGAAAAAATTAAAATTTTGGGACTTTTTGTAAGTCAATGTACGTAAATTGCGTTTTTTTAAGGCTGAATCAAGGGCTGCAGGGATTAATCTAAGTGGGCGTTCTAAATGGGCAACATCGGATAGCCTACTTTTCCCAGGAAAATGGTTAAAGTTTATAATATCATTTAGTTCTTCAATTATTATTATAATTATAAGGAAAGCAATGGACTTATTTTTAGCAGAATAGTTTATATTTTACTCATCAATTATTATCAATTATATTTTACTCCTTACATTATTTTAAAAATTAAAATTCATCATTACTATCACTAAAATATTTTTTAATTAAGTATGGTTTTATCTACTTACGAATATAATTATATTTTTTCATTTTCATCGTTTAGCGATGGCAGAGGAGATGGTTTGTTTTATATGAGGACGGTGAACTTACATTTTCGGTGGATGAACATGTAAATGATTTTTTAAAATTAATATTATAATTTTTAGTTAAATTTATAAAGCTCTATATTTTAAACGATGCTTTAGCCTGATACTATACCACAAGCTGTTGTAGACATGACTAAAGTTATAGAGGTATCTGATGCTGAGGAAGTAACCGGTAGTAAATTTGCAATAGCCATTAAAACTCCAGATAAAGTACACTTCGTAAAAGGAACATGCAAAGAAGAAAGCAAATGGTAAAAATTTTATTATTTAACATAGCGGTACATGTTGTATTTATAAATCTTCGTCTAGGTGGTTTGACGTACTTGTTGGATTCCCTAGAAATAATAAAAAATCGAAAAGAAATGCAACGTTTACTAGTATTAAAACAACTGTATCTCCCACTCAAGTAAAAAGAAGTATTGAAAGATTATTTAATATTCTAGCCATTAATTTGATTTTTTAGGTAAGTTGCACGCATCAATCTTGGTGTGTTGCCTACCCGCAAGTAGAATCTTCACGATGTTGTCAGCAACTTGCAGATTCTTCTAGATTGAGTTCGATAAATGATAACGGTAATAAAAGAAAATTTTAATTAAAGGATGTTATCATTTGCGTTTTATAATTTGAAATTTATCAGATTTAGTTGTTCCAACACGAAATATTGAGATTATTATTGCTGATTCTCACACTCGTCACTCCTACGTTGATTCTCATTGCCCGAATCGATCTAAATCTAGACGGGAAAATCAATTACAAGTTTCAACTAACTCTGAAGAACTTTCTCCAAATCATATTACCACGCCTTCTTACTCTCGACTGTCTGATATACCTATAATGAAACGATACGAATCCTTAGAAAACCTTGACATAGATCATAATCGATCGGTGTGTTCTCCAAGGACTTCATTTTGTCAGACTGATGGCAGGGTTGCAGATCCTAAAGGGTTTTCTCACCTATATCAAAAATCTTTCTCTACTACTGAAGTGCCAGAATCTTGGAAAGAAACAACTGTTAGAGGAGATCCTGATGGATGTGGCTTAGACCACATAGCTTTCAGTCCAAGTAGTGTTGGTGAAATGTTGAGAGTAGACGCTCTAGAACATTTACCAAAGGTTAATTGATTTTTGTTGCATTTTTGATTTTAACTTTGTTTTTACTAAGTGTATTTTTAATTAGAACATGTACCATGTCAAAAAGGGATGGCTATTGCGGCAAGATTATATGAAATCAGGAGTAAAAATTATTAGTTATGTTTTTCAAATAATTATAATTGACTAATACATTTACAATCATTTTAGGAATGGCACAAAAAATGGTGCGTATTATATTCAACACATATGAAGATATTTCAGGATCAATCATCAGAAGAAAGGGGCTCTTTGGATTATGTTGTATACATGAACCTAGTTCACCATATTGAGGAAGCAGATGTTAATAGAAATTACGGTTTTAAACTTAAAGTGAGAATTTCGTGCACAGTTGCAACTTATGAATCGATTTTTCAAAAATATATTTGGTTTTTTAGATGACTGACGGGAGTTGTCAAGTATTTTCAGCGGTCACATCAGGTATACGGAACGGTTGGATATCAGCATTGAAAAACGCCGCAAATCTTTGTGTATTATCCGACGAGCTAACGGTTCATTTCACACGTCCATCTAATATTGAGTTAAATCAAAATACGCCTGTTCTTTCGAATCTTGAGGATCAAACATCTTTGAAATGTAGTGTAACTCATACTACGCATTCTATTGATGGAGGAATAGTTTCAATAACAACGAGTATTCCTACGAGTACTAATAACAATAATGGTGGTAATTGCAGTGGAAATTCAAATAACAGTAGTCGAATTCCACCTCTTTCGCCACCCCTGAATCGAACGGCAATATCTAAAGTAAAGGAAAGAGCCAAATCTTCTCGTAAATCAACGTCACAAAAGAATTTAGAAAAAAGCAGCGAGGAATATAAAACTGAAGGGGCAAATGCAACAATCGTGGACAAGGTAAATAATCTCTTTTTTTAAAAAATATGGTTTCATTAAATTATTTTGCAACTGTTTTTAGGGATCTCAGAAAAAGGAAAAAGATCGAAGATGTACTCTTCCGGTAAATTTAGACACTACCTTAAAAGTCTCGGATTCATCATGCGACTCTAGTCATTCCTATTTGTAAGCACTTAAAATATCATTTGTCATAAATTAATAAATTTACAGTATTTAATTATTTATGTTTTAGGCCAAAACGTGAAGAACCTTCATCTCGAGAGAGGTCGAAAAGTTTCTCTCCTCAAAATCATAATAATAACAAAAGTGAATTAGATAATGGAATCAATTCGCGTCATCTTGTGTCTTTGAAAGTTACATTGGACAGTTCTAACATTGAATCTGATTCGAATGTACAAGTTGAAGGAGAGAAAAGAATTCATCTCGGTAGTCTCAGTGACCTTACTAACATTGGCAAAGAGGTAAACCCAGAAACAGTTCCCAGAGATGCACTGGCTCACAAATATCAGGAATTACGAAACCGGTTTGAAAAGGCTGTAGATGAAATTCGAGCCCTTCAAAAGGAGTTGAAAGAAGCTCATTTTAAATGCGATCACTTAGAAGTGACTTGCATGAATAAGAAACGAGAAGTGGATGCCATCGAAAATGACTATCAAAGTCAATTAAATCTTATGAGCGTTCGCATAGAAGACTTGACTAATAAATTAAGCTTATCTGAAAAACAACTAAGATTACAACCAAAGTTAGGAAAATCAAATTCCGGGAGCTGTGGAAAGGAACAAAGAAGAACACGCTCACTCAAAGGTAAAGAAAGTTTGACGGTTTCAAAGGAAGTGGAAAATAAGGTGGATGAACTTGAAAAAAAGTTGAAAACAGTGGAAGGAGTTTTAAATTTTCGATCACAAGATAATTTGTGTCTTGGTTTAAAGCACGAAAATATTTTTGGTGAATTTGATAAATCCCCAGACAAATCTCATTTATTTGTTCGCTTAAATTCTCTCGAATCAAAAGTTGAAGAGGCTGCTTCGAAAGTATTTTTTTCTCAACAAACTAGCGAATTCACTGATGACAGGAGCAGCATTGTAGAAAGTGAATACGACCCCTCAATGAGATTAACAGTTTCTGAACTTATGTCGAAAATTGATCATCTTTGCAAACGGGTAATGCAATTGGAAGAAGCTTTAGGTAAATGTCGGCTAAAAGTAGAACTTGCCAAAACCTTAATTGGAACAGATACAGGTTTAGAAAATATGGATGAACATTTTAACGAAGTTATAAAATGTTTAGATAGTTGTCTCATAACAAAACATCAATTAACGTGCGAGCTTATTCACGATAGATCTGAGTGCATTCATGAAATAATTTTGAGACGGATACAATGGATTCGAGCTGCTTTTGATGCAATTTTGTGTGCTTTGGATAGCGACGTATCTCCACAGTGGCCTCAATGGTTAGGCAAATCAATTGACAATGAAGAAATTAATAATTTGAGTTGTGTAATCGACCAATTGGAACCTCTAAAAGTATCAATGGCGTCGAAATTGCAACCATGGTTAAATACCATGAAAAAATCGCTAGCATTACGAGTTTCGTGCGAAATGACTTCAGAAACATCATTTGACAATTCAGCTACTATAATTCGGTTAAGAGATTCTTTTTTAGTTGTTTTAGCAGACCTCGTTGGCCGAGTCACGGACAGTGATTTGGGGGACGTATGGTCTCATTTGCTAATTGGCAGTGAAAAGGAATCCTTGTGGCCGAGAATAGTAGAGGAAACAGTAGCGAGTATAAAGAATATCATTTTTAATAACGAAACGAAACAAGTGTCCATTGAACACGTTAAAATTTCCGAGGAAGTTTTCTCTTTTGTAACGGGTGGCTATGCATTTTTAACTCTTGCTATTGATTCTCTCTTAACGCATTTAAAGGCGATGAACAATACTCTATTAAATAATCATTGTGAGTGTGAAAAATTAAAGAACAGCAACAGTTGGGTGGAACCTAGTGCCACCTCCTCAACTCCACGTATTGTTGGCGAAGTCATGAAAAAGAATGAAAAGGAAAGTGAATGTTCAAACTGTCTTGATTTCCAACAAAGATTTAAGCTGGCGAGTGACAAATATTCAAATGATTTATTAAACGAAAAAGAGATCCTTAGACTTAAATTGGAGAAAGTGTACGAAGAACGAGATCAACTGATTGCTAATTTGGCAAGTTGAAAGTCATATTTATTTTTAAAGATAAATTAATTTTAGTTTTATTTTTAGAAAATCGAAAAATTAAATGAATGTGATTGTTACAAATCCGAAGTGAATCAACTTCAAGATAGGTTGAAAAATTTGGAGGAGGATTACGAAGTTCAATTGTTGTCTTTGAAGCAAATGTTTGAGGGTGAACTAGCTAAACGAGTAGATATACAAGACAATATGATTGGAGTTCAGAAAAAATATAAATCTGAGATTGAACAATTAAAAGTGAATTGGCAAATGCATGTAATAGATTTTATAATACACTTATTTATACAAATAATTTTTATTATACTTTAGAATTTGTGTGAGAAAGGTTTAGCTGCTATGGAGCATTCTCATAAACGCATTGTGGCTGAACTCGACGAAAAATGGAAGCGCAAATCTGAAAAACTCCAAGTGGAGAAAGAGCAAGCTTTAGCAGAAGAAACTAAAGCCACTTTAGCGGCACTGGATGCAATGCGAAAAGCACATGAAGCAGAATTGCAAAAGGAAGTTGCTAGATTCAAAGAAGAATTTTTAGAAAAAATGGGAAATTCTTCTGCAGATTTAGATGCTCTTCACAGAGAACATGAGTATGCATTTATTTACTATTTATAAAGTTGTATCATGTTTGTTTATAATCTTTAAATTTTTTCAGAGAGGAAATGGAAACAATTAAACGAGAAATTCTATCATTGTCTGAAAAATACTCTATAAAATGTTTGGAGTGCGTAGCTTTAGATGAACACTTGGAATTGAAGCACCAAGAATTAGCGGAAGCTAATGCTCTAGTAATAATTACATAAAATATATTTCTTTTTAATGTTTTTTTTCCAATGTTTTTATTTTTATTACTCACAGATAATTGATTTGACCGCAAGAAATAGACAGTTGCGAAGCCATCTGAAGCAGAATGTAAAAGAATTAAGTTCACTGCACGTCGACTCCTCTGATTTATTAGTATATCATCATATCATTTTAAAAAATGTATGATACTTTTATTTATAAATTTGTAATTTTAGACATCTCTTCGATTGAGAGAAGGTCAGTTGCTGGAGAAGCAAGAAGAAATTTCTGATCTTTGTAGAAAATTATCCAACTTACAAACTTCAAATTAATTCAAACAAAAATTGACGTTAAGCAAATTTTTTTCCTGCTGGCAAACAGTGCGTGGTAAGTACAAATAATCGAAACAAGCCAAATAAAATAGATGAAAGCTATATCTAAATAAAGGTGATTAGTCAGGTATAAGGACTAGTTAAAAAATCTTGTGGCAGCTTTCGAAGAAAAGATTTCTAACTTTAAAAATTAGATAAAATTAATCACTCGTTTTAATTTTTAACTCAAATGGTATTCCAATTTCTATTTTAACATCGTCATAATGTACTATAATCTATCAAAATGTAAATAACATTGTATCTCTGGTCATGTCCACTCTTATTACTGTGTTTGGTCCTTTGTAAGTTAATGTGTTTTAGCTTAAATTTTAACCCCCTAATTGTTGACCTCATTTTTCATAAATAACTTAAATCTCTTAACTTTTATCATTTTTTTACAAAAAATTTAGCAATCGTTGCATGGTTTATTTTTTTATGACATAAAATGAATTATTATTATTAAATGACTCGTACATATTAAATTTTCAAGTCATCGAATTTATTAAACGCTAGTTGTAGAAGTAGCATTTATATTCATGTGTTTATAAATCATTTCTTCTTTATTGATGAGGTGAGTTGTCTTGCTGACCAATTGCATCAACGAAGAAGTATTGTTAGTCCAATCGTTAAGCAAATCGTTTGGATCTTTGTGGCGGGAGAAGTTAATAATTTTTGCTGGGCGATCCATTTTGGCTTCGACCATTTTGCTGACCACCAAGCCACAAAGAAATTCTTCAGCTTCCTATTAATACACAAATAATTTTTTAAATTACCTTACTTGAATATTTAAAAAAATGAACGCAATTACATTTTCCGAAAGATCCAATAATTGGGCCATACGTTCTAACCGAATTCTAGTGTAGTACTTCGCTATTATTCTTATATTCTATAAAGAAAGAATAGTCAATTTAACCTATTTAATTTAAACTTGTTTATCAACTTACATGTTCAACTACACGAGTTTTTAAATCTTTCCATCGTTTATCACCTTCTTCAGTATTCAAAACAAATACGTCAGTTGTTCCTTTTCGTAACTCATTTTCATAGTTCTCGCATAGAGCTGACCACTTTATTAATTCCATAGTTACAAAAAGTTGAAGCAACTCCCTAAATTAAAATGTTATTTATATTTATTTTTAATCTATAAATTATTTTGAGATTTAACTGATATCTAGGAATATCCTCAAGAGATTTTTCCGATTTGATTCTATGGACCATATCATTTTGTTCATTGTCGAACGAAGCCAAAATCAAGTAAAGAACCACACATTTTAAGGTCTATATAATAATAAATAATATTTAATATAAATAATAAAAGTATAAATTTTTAATTCGCATGTTTACCTGATGTTTTTTGACAGCATCGTTTTGAATAGATGGGGTGTCGTAAATCGCTCTGTAGTGCTTGCTGATTGCCAAGTAAGAGCCATCATGTTGATTCAACTCGATCATTAATTGATAATATTTAAGTTTCAGTTCCTATAAAAATTTAGACATCATTAAATACGATAACTTTAAAAAAAAGATTGAGAAGTACCTCTGTGGAATCATCATCGAAAAATTTGATGTTGATTTTTTTGCTTATAATTTGGGTACGAATAAAATCTTTCCGTGCTAAGCACAATCGCATCTGCTCCAAAATTAAATGCACTTTTTCTTTTTTCTCCATTGAGCCAAACGTTTCCACCTGTAACTCTTGCATAATCAAAGCTGCATCCTTAATGTTGCCTTCAGCTTCTTTCATAGTGGCTAACTTATGAGTTAGGCGAGCTCGTTCGATTTCCACATAAATCTAATAAAATAAAAAGTGAATTAAAAGTATAAAAAAAACAGTAACACTCTTTTACCTTTCCAGCAGTTACAGCTTGTAAGGTTTCTATGAGTTTCAAGGTATTTTCTTTATCGGGCATTTGATCAACGTAAGTATAACATTCTTGAACCATTTTTGTTACAGCCATTTTAATTTGACTTCTGCGCTTTGATAGCAAAGTAATATTTTCGTACAAAGCATTCCAGTCTTTGCATTGAAAGCAGAGCTGAACAATAGTTACGAGAATGCGGCTGGTAGAATGCGCATCAGCTCCCTTTTTAATTTAACAGGTATTTAATATCATACACAATACATTTTAAAAACTTTAAAAAAAGTTAATACCGTTCTAGCCTGTTTTTCCAGCGATAGTAAAATATTTATGGCTTCGGAAAGTTTTCCATCCTACAACATCAAAAATAACCAAAGAAATATATTATTTTACTGTATTTTAAAAACTGCACAGAAACAACACCGCACATACTTTTGCAAGTTGTTCACATTGAGGTAATTTATCATTGCATGTAGAACTGTAGTCTACCTCCATTTTAACAATTCTGTCGCCATCGGTTACCACAGTTTCATTCGGCATTTTGAAGATTATAAACAAGAAACGTTATCCAAAAAACCAAATCCTCACGAAATCCAAAATTGTATTGTCACGTTATGGACAACCACCAACAGTGCCAGCAAAATCACACACCATAGAGAGCGCTTCTTTACTTTATTGCGACTTTTCAGCTTTTTCTCAAAAGGCGCTCCGTAAGTTGAATGGTTTTTGCCGGTGCAGCATCTCATACATTACCTCTAAAACCTGATACATGCCGGGAATTGCTATCAATGTACTGTAACGGTAGTTTTAATTTATGTTAAAATTTACGTTCATATTTTTAAATGTTTATGTTTTTATTTAGCATTAAAATAAATACAAAAACATATCTTAAGATACTTTTATTTTTACTCATAAAAACTTGATACATCACCTTTGTATCACCTTTTACGAATGAGTATTGCTGTGGTTACATTCATTAAATAATAATGCTCGCGAGCAATTCTACATGCTTACTAGATGATAAAATATTGTTCGTCAACGTATGTGTAATTATGTGGAAGTAACGCTTACATATTTTACTACCGGTAGCAATTTTGTACGTCACTCACTGTACATGACATTTGGAAAAATGGAAGCGCTCGAAATTTGCAAGTTGTCATACGAAGGAAATATAAAACAAGTTCAAAAGAGTGTGGAAGGAGATTTAACTTTATTAGATAAAAAAGACGAGGTAATTAAAGTTACTAAATTACGTTACATTGCTGTAATAAAGCCAGACTGAATAAAGCAAACCATTGTTCAAGATGGAGCTTTGAAAATAAACTAGACATTAGCCTAATTTTATATTCATAATAATCATGTTAATTTATTAGTCAGGGAGATCGGCTATTCATTGGGCTTGTTCTGGCGGCCAATCGGCAGTAGTTCACTATCTTTTGCACAAGGGCTGTGTTGCTGATGAACAAGATGATGTGAGAACGCTGATGACAGATAGCTACTGTTATAATATTAATATACAGCCTTAAAAATAATTTATTTTAGAGTGGTTGGACACCATTAATGATTTCTTCTTCAGCCGGATTAGTAGCCACAATTCCAAACTTAATTGGTCATGGAGCTGACGTAAATGTTACCAACCAACTTGGAAATTCTGCTCTTCATTATGCAGCTTCAAAAAATAAACCAGAAGTAATTTTTTTTATCATTTAGAAAAATGATTGATTGAAATAATTTTTTTTTAGATAATTGAATTATTATTGAATAAAGGAGCTAGTATCAACGCCAGAAATAATTTAGGTAGTACTCCTTTACACCGTTGTGCTTCCCAAGGAAATACTGCGTCAGTCAAAATGCTTTTACAATATAGCAACAAATTGAACGTAAATGCTCAAGACAACGAAGGAAACAGTCCTTTGTGAGTGGTATTTGAAATAAATTATAAAAATGAAAGAATGTAATGAATTTCTCATTTAGACATTTGGCTTGCGAAGAAGAACGATTGGAAGAATGCAAATTGTTAATTCAACATGGTGCAAGAATTGATATGCTAAATAAAGTAAATAAATTCGGGCTAAGTATACTTATTATTAATTTTTTAATTGCAAATCTTTTTTTTATAGCATGGTAAAACCGCTTTTGATATGGCGAACAAAATTTCGAGTAGGCAACTTCAAAATCTCCAGGAAGAACAAAACAAAAAAATATGATATTGAAATTGGCAAAAATGCATTTTGGTATTTTGTTGTCATGACTATTATATTGGGTATTATTTAAAATAATGCAAACAAAACTCAAAATTAACTGTTTTGTTTTTAATTAAACTTTTTTTTTTTTGGATAAAAGCTGCTGTGATATAATTTTATTTTATATTATTTAATCATTTAATCGACAAATTATTGTATACGTTTTTATTATACAGGGTGTACAGAATTTGTGTCTTTTTTTTATCAGTGGAGTTCTATTCATTTATAATTACAGTACCGGTATTTTTAAATAAGTAGAAAAAACATTTCTCAGTAAACACTTAATAACCTCCTTTGTAAAACTGCACAGCTTTGAAATTTCTTGTTTATTTTAACATGCAGAATTCGATTAGACTTTTCTTATTCACCCTGTACAATTTTTAATACGAAAATTTTTATGAAATATTTTTAATATTTTAAATTTGCTAGCACTTTTATATTTCAAATTTAGCATTTTATAAATTGTATTGCTCGTGAATAATAAAAATCGACATTAATTTACTCGATGTAAATTTTAGTTACGCAAATAAAATTAAAAATTGGAAACAAGATTTGGAACGCGAACCACACGTTGATAACCTCTTGCGCAACCTGCGACACACTAGCGACACTATCGTAGTTATCAATAATAAAGCAAAAAGAACACAAGAAGAGAAGCACTTCCGTTCAATCTAGCACGAGGTTTTTTTGTCGTCGGGAATGAATAATTTTGGATTGAAATCCGACAAGAAATCGAAAATTGGTGGCCGACTCGCTGTATAAGAATCCTATAGTGAGTATTGATGGGTTTTAAAGCAACTATGTAAGGAATTTATTTGACAAATGTTGGTACGTTCGCAACTGCTGTTTTGAGTATGTTCATTGGATAGAATGGAGGATGAGATGAAAGGGAGGGGGGAGAAGCAGGCGATTGGAATGAATCATAATAAGAGATAGGATATAAGACAATGGCATTAAATTAACTCTTGCTGCTCAAACACTTATTTTAGGACAGATAGGATAGCATAATTTGCGAAACCTTATTACGAATTTTGAACATGTTGACAGCTGGCACTTAGCATTATACACAAACTCCTTGATTTGATAGAAAGCCATGGGTGCAACTCCAACTCGCATACAGCTGATGATAGCAATTATTACTTTCCTTATCAATTCTTTCATTTCATAATACAAATTAGTTAGTAATTATTTTAAGCATAAGTTTTGATGAGTAATTTTGTTTAATTTGTTTATTAGAAATGTGTGATTTGACGTTTTTAATAACATTTGCCTTGTGTTGTAATTTGATGCAATTTGACGTTCATTGCCCACGAAGGGATCTTGCATTACCCTCCTCATTAGGTTAACATCACCTTGTTTATGACTACTCAACAATAAAATATTCTAGCAAATGCACTTTACTGTTATTATTAGCGTGGAGTTGTTTTATATGGCCACAAATATTTTGTACGTTCTTATTGATAATTATTATTTATTGCGTGCATTTTGGTATCAGGATTTTTACCAAGTTTCTTTAAAAAAAAGCTTAGTAATAATTTAAAAAAATGTTTTTTCCCCTTAAATAATATTACCGTGCATTTGGTTGTAAAATTTGAATTTACAGTATTAAGCTAAAAAAAAAAAAATTATTAAGGAACGTTATTCAAAATAATTACAGTATCTATTTCAGTTTTTTCATTTTTCCAAAGACATTTTAAGTGGCGCTAAGTTTCACTTTCGAATTGACATTTTTATCTGTTGATTTTTCCTCCCACTTAACGTCATTGTGCATTTCTATTGGTTGCCTGTTGATTTGACCAAATTCTCATGAACCTCTTGGAGCAGATTTTATTTATTAAACTTTAAAATTGATGAATATTGAGATCTAGTCCTTCTACTATCAGTAAGAAAATGGTAGAAAGTGCTTTCACATTCTAATTTACTTAATGGTTAAGTGACTTCAAGTGCGCTGATTTATTAAATGTGCTTTTATTAATCAAAGTTTTATTTTGTGGTTAGGGAGCTGAAAAGAAGAATGTTTCAAGTGTGTAAGAGCCAACAAGTTGTGATACATGATTGAAAAAATCTTAATTTCCGTTGGTAACTTTTGAATTTTTATTTTCTATGTAAATAAAAACGTTATTGCGAGATAGATAATTGGTTGTTTAAAATCTGTAGCTATCTTTCGAACGTGGAAGAAGTGTGTAAACCGTGGTCATGCTTCAGGAAGGTGACGATAATAACCGTCGGCATTCTAAAGATGATCACCAAGCGTACCTTCCACCTTCAAGAAGAAGATATTTTCATCAGCATCATTTCCCTCCTCGAGACTCCACGTCTCCAACTTCTTCCGGTGATCATTTCTCAGATGTGAATCCACAATGGCCTCCTATTCCTCTTCGTCAAACTTTGTCTTGTCCAGCGCCTCCTCCTCCGTCTTCCACCCTTTACAATCTCAACAGACAAGTTTCTGTTCCAGTTTCGCGCGCCTTCCCTCTTGATGTTCATGGGACGATTCATGATGAGAACATCGTCAACAATAGGGCTTCTCTTTTGCAAAGGACATTGAGCAGGACTCAAACGGTTAAAAAGTAATTAAAAATATTAATTTCGAAATTTGAAATGATTTGTAATTTCTAAATTATTATTTTTTTTAAGTTATATTCGTAAAGGTACAGCCAATTTTTTTGGTGTGGATGGGGAGAGCGAAGATGAACAAAGAAAAAGGTGGATAGAAAGGAGAAAAAGAATGGCTTCTAAAAGATATGGGCAGTTGAAAACAGAATTTTTGGAAGATAGCGAAGCAGGACTGCCCGAATCTGAACCATCTCATATGACTTCGCCGTCATCTGGAGCATCTACTTGGACAAGACAAGTTTCCTGCGACGTGATGGATGGAGTGCAATTGCGTCGTCATCATCTATCACAACAACCACAAAACCCATTACATTCAATTCATAGGCAGAAAGAATCGGTAGCTAGGTTAACGTGGGGAGGATTATCATATTTAGCTACAGTAAAGTGATTCCTGTTTTATTTGTTTACAAACTATGCTAACATAATATTTCTTTCAGGCTGTTGTAAGGCAACGACGGACGAATTTGTCAAGTGATAGTTTACCAAGTGTTATTCGAACGGCACCACAAAATAATTTTTCATCTAACGCAGCTCGTGAAACTCAAATGGTTTGCTCTTACGACGATAGCGTTTTTGAAGAGTCTTCTGATTTATTATCGCAATCTCTTACGCCGGTATTCCAATTGGTTATAATTTATTTCTTGCAACTTCCATTGAACATTTTACTGAAAAAAATTTATGAAATGTTTAGGGAGATGTTTCACCAGGTATTGACGAAAATTCATTAACCGAAGATGTATTTTATGATCGAATTCCATCTCCATCGCCTACTATTTCAACTCCAAGTATGCCTCTTCCACCACCGCAATCTAATCTTTCATCACTACTTAGGCAACCTGTAAATAAAGTTTTGTTGGATGCTGATCAGGATATACCTGATTCAAGGTTCGGAATTACGATGATTTATTATTTTTTGAAAAGAGAGTTATGGACTTTATTTAGGAATGTTCCTGGTCGATGGAGGAGATCAGTTACTGATCCGAGAGTTGCTGCTGGCCGAGAAGAAGAAGAAGAATTAAGCGTAGGAATGAGACGTATGTGGAGACGCATAACCGATCAGCTGTTTGATAATTCTGATCGGCGGCAGTATGGTATGGGTGTTGTTGGTCGCTATTTAGGCAGAAGTTTCCGCAAAGAAAGAATTTCATCTCAAGTGAAGCAGCAATTGGACGATTTGGATGATCACAGGTCTCTAATTTTTAAATATTTTTTTTAATTACTTATATTGTGAAAATAAGATGTTTATTAAATGTAAATATTTTTAGACCATATTTTACATATTGGGTCACAACTGTTCAGATACTTATTACTATCATATCACTTGCCGTTTATGGTTTTGGTCCCATAGGATTTGAACACACGGAGCGCTCAGGCCTTGTAATATTTAAAATTATTTTCTTGAATCTCGTTCGCTGCAGTTTTAAATTCTATTAGGTGCTGGTCACTAGTCTTTCATTGCAGCAAGTGGATTATTTCGAACCGGATAATTTTTGGATTGGTCCACGGGCAGTAAGTTATTGGTTTATTTTTAAATTGTCTGTTTTATGAATAATTCAATAACTGACTTTTCAACAATTATTTAGGCTGATCTTGTTCATTTAGGAGCGAAGTTTGCTCCTTGTATGAGGTGGGATCAAAATATATTTCAAGCCATTGAAAACGATCGATCTCAAGAGAGGAACACCGCTTGTTGCATTCGTAATGATAACTCTGGTTGTGTTCAGACCTCGCGGGACGAGTGCTCTGTAAGGATGTTCCCCAGTTAGTGCTTCACATAATCTCTTCTTATTTTTTGTATTGTCATTGTCTTCGTGCTTGTGCCGTTTATTGTCTAGACTATACAAATTAATATTTTAAAACTTAAAACATTAATTCTGTACTTTAAAACTTGCTTTACTACTTATAGATGTCTTTACTACTGTTATTCCCAAAATAAAATTGACAAAAACACAACAGCTTTGCTGACATGACATTAACCCACTATAATCATGCATTAATTGGTTACTTGAACTCAACATAATTTTACAAAACTGATTCATATACAGTACTACAGATATAAAAATATTATTTATAATATCTATACAAATCATTTTAAAAAAGCTATTTTAGGTAAAAGCAGCTGGTGAGATAAATTAATTTTGCAATAATTATAGTCGTATTTTTGTTCAATTGTGGTGATTTGGTTTTTCTTTTGTCTTTTCATTACCATCTTCCACTCTTCCACAAGGAATGCTTGCTGGGGTAGGTTTAGGGTTTTTTATCATACGTGTGAATACTTGCATTTCTTCAATACTTTTACTTTTTTTTATTTCGCATTATTTTTTTTATTTATTTCATAGTTTTAAAATTATTTTTTTCTTTAAATTCTATCACTTCAACTCTTAAAATTGCTTTAAAATTCTTTTATTTTCATTCAAGTTTGTATACTAACCAGAAAAAAATTATATATTATTGGCATTGACAAATTATTACAAATATATATGTAGGCAACTATTTCAACTTGGAAAAAATGGTCATTTGATAATACTGGGCCAGGAGGAAGAATTTCTGGATCAGTATGTGGACAAGATCCCAGGTATTTTGTTTTTTTAATGGTGTATAAGTTTTATTTGTTACAAATTCAAAATTTTCTTGAAACAGTTATTGTAGTGATCCACCTTCAGCCCCTCCTTATAGTTGGCCTGACGATATCACAAAGTGGCCGGTTAGTTTACTATTGTACATTTGAATTGGAATTGGATAAAAATTAATTCTTTAGATATGCCGGAGAAAATACCGCACGGATTTAAGTCGTGTAACGTTAGATCATATGGCTTGTGAGGTCATTGGACATCCTTGTTGCATTGGAATATTAGGAGAATGCAGAATGACTACAAGAGATTATTGTGATTTTGTCAAAGGTTATTTTCATGAAGAAGCTGCGCTATGTTCTCAGGTAATATGCAACTTTTTTTTTGAATTGTTACCATATGAATTTTAGTTTCTTTTGTTTTAAATTTATTTGAAATTAAAATGATTGCAAATATTTACAGGTTTCATGTTTAGACGATATATGTGGAATGATCCCCTTTTATAAACCCGGTGTTCCTGATCAAGTGTATAGGCTTTGGACGTCAATATTTCTTCACGCAGGGTTAAATTTTTATTTGGTAAAAATATAATTTAATCATTCCAACAATTTTATCTGCTTTTAGATTAGTCCATCTGTTTGTAACAATTGTAGTGCAGTATTTTCTCATGCGCGATTTGGAAAAACTCACTGGTGCTGTAAGACTATGTGTGATATACATGGTGAGTGGCGTGGCTGGAAATTTAGCCAGCGCCATCTTTGTACCATACCGAGCGGAGGTAATATTAAGATATCTTATATGATAAAAAAAACTATTAATTCTTTGACGTAAATTATTTGAATAGGTTGGGCCAGCTGGTTCTCAGTTCGGACTTTTAGCGTGCCTAATGGTGGAAGTTATTCACTGTTGGAAAATGCTAAAAAAGCCGGCCAGTGCTCTTTTCAAGTTGTTGGCAATTTTAGGAGTGCTTTTTATTCTTGGACTATTACCCTGGGTGGATAACTATGCCCATATTTTTGGCTTTGTGTTTGGTTTTCTTTTGTCTTTTGCCTTGCTGCCTTTTGTGTCGTTCGGCACTTATGATCGGAGAAGCAAGATCACCCTAATCTGGATCTGTTTGGCTACCGTGGCCATCCTCTTTGCAGGTTTAATCCTTGCCTTCTACGTGTACCCTATCTACGAGTGCGAGTTTTGTAAGTACTTGACTTGTTTACCTTTAACTCCTCAATTTTGCACAAGCCAGGACATCAATATCACCAATAGGAGAAGGCAGCTATAACATAGCAACGTTTTAGTTGTGCTGCGCTTTAGTTGTACCTATCAATTGTTGAACCAAGAATATAAAGCAGTCGCTCACCTGAAGACAACGTGGCAACGCTTTGAAAAATGCAAACATTTATTGACAAAAGATATTTTAAAATTTTGTGGTGTTTTAAGTTGAATTTTTAATTGTCTAAAATGTAAATATTTTAAGGCGCAAATTTTATTACCATTTTGGTAAAATAATTGGATGAATTTTATCTTTTTGGTTTTTTATGAAACATCGAATGTGGGATAAGAATAACTGTGCATTGTAATTCAAAAGGCATACATTTTCTATATTATGTTTTAAAAGTTGCTTTTTTTATCATATTTCTGTTAAATATAGTGATATTTTTTTTTAAAATAAGTTTGTATAGCGGGTGGTTGAGTAATAGCTTGTAAAGCGTGTGGTTACTCCATTAATGTATGCTGTTACTTTTCACATTTGGAATTGGTTAATTTTTATTACGAAATTACTTATTCATATAGGAAATGGTCATTTTAAATAATTTTTTTAATCGAATCTTTTGAATGTAATTTATGACAATGTATTTTGAGCAAAAATTGAAAAGTAAATTAAATAAATAATATCCCAGTTTTTGTGATTTATCAATAAGTTTCAAAAAACATATGGGCTCTGATCAAGTAAAAATTAATATATTGTTTTGGGAAAATAAAGAAACAAAAAAATAATTAGAATCTTGAGTTTTTTTTGTATAAAAGTTTTTTTTTTTTGCTAGAATTTATGAAAATGTTTGGGTGCAAAAAAATGCAGTATTAATTCAATTACTAAAAGCTCATGCTAAAGACCATGGCTGTGTGAACTTTCATAAATTCATAATAAACATAGATTTTTCTTATACAGTATTAAAAAAAGCTTAAATCCCATTGCCGCCTTGCTCCACCATGGTAAACCATTTTACACTATGAAACCATTAAGTAAAAAAATTCACAATTTAAATTTAAAAAATAATCAAAAAGGAAAATATATAAATTTGAAAAATAAATCCAAAGCTTTATAAACAAAATTTGCCATTTTATCGGTCAATTTGACCGATAACAGAAATAAAATGAGCCAATCACAGAACAGGAAATCCATACCTCGACCTCCATCTTGAACTTTGACATTGGTACAGAGTTACCTATTTGAAATTTGAAACACTTTCAAATATGCCACTGTACGGTACCTGTGCAAAAATTTAAATTATCCATTACGTGACCGCCACTTTGCGAGGGGAGGGGCTTACTGTTATAATATAGCTATAATACAGAGGAAGTTAAGCCATAGCTTGCTATGGTTATAGAAAACCTACAAAAACTGTTCGACTACTTAATAACCGGCGACCTTCTGCCCGAACACCAAAAAAAGTATTCTAGGACA
>JAQGAY010000854.1:0-19342 GCA_034698085.1 Polydesmus angustus | reverse complement strand
GACATTTGACACGTAGGTCAAGAATTGGTAAACAATATTATGCAAATTTAATCGACCCTGTGACCTTCGTCACCACAAACATAAACAGCACTTGCACAAGCTTCAAGATGCTTGATTTTGCTTTGGATGGGGAACGGTTTGTTTTTAGAAATGTTTGTTTTGGATTACTAGTGAAGTTCCCAAATTTTAATTATAAACTGTACTTCTCAAAATATACCGGGTGGCCGAAAAGTTACTATACAACTTAGTATGGTAGAAGAAGTACTTAGATTATAGATATTGAAATAATAATAATAAAAATCATAGGGAATGCAAAGAACAAGCACTGTAGTTGGGTACTGTATTTATATTATACAGATGTATTATGTCATATTAATTTTGACAACCCGTGAATAATTTTTTTTTTGCTGTCAACGGATAAGGAAAATTTTTTTGTCTAAACTGACGCCGATTCAAACAAGCTGTCTATACCAAAAAAAAAAAAAAGTTTTCCGCTCAATTTAACTGAAGTTGCAATCATATCATTCAAGAAGACTATTAAGAGTAAAAAAAGAGAAAAAAGCAAATGTTTTTGACTTACATTCGTCGTAAAATACTTGCGGAGACAAAACAAACATGGAAGAAAAAGCCGTGAGATTTTGGTCACCCATCACCGCAAACGCTTTGCAATAGTATCCACCCTCGATTTGATCGTTACTCAAGTTGTCCAAAACTATCTGTTTCTGCCAGCCAATTTGATACGTCTGATGACCGTAATCATCCATCCAAAACCAGGAATATTGAGGCTCTGGTTTGCCTTCGAGTGGACAATCTAACTCTACAGCCCCTTCGTCATTCATAATTATTGTTACGTTGCTGTCGCCGGTTAGATTTTGAGGTGGATCTATAAATATTCAATCAAAAATTATCAGCACAAAAAACAGCAAAAAAAAAAAAAAAAACTTTGATTCTATTAATATCAAAAAAATATTGACATGCTTTTACAACATTTTTAGTTTGAATAACTCAATAGTTAATTAAAAATGCAGTAGGCTATGTAAAAAGCGCATTTCAAAACAAAAAATATAATTTTACTGTTATCCATATCAGCTAAAAAATTACCTGAACGGCTGAACGTCTAAAACTTAAATTGGTTAATTATTTTACGAGGAACATTATTTATTTAATTCAACAATTAGCAATTCATTAAATTAAAAATTCTGTGATGTAATTACGCCTAATTACCGCAATTGTGCCAAAACTTCTTTTTTTTAAAACCAAATTTTGAATGTTTTTTAATACAAAAATTTCGCTTTAATATTAAAAGAGCAGTTGCCATAGTTAATTAGAATGATGTTAAATAAACAATAATAATAGGTGAACACTAATTAATCACGCATACATCACATCAATTAGTTATTCTGCTGAGCAATTTTCTCCCTATCTATTTGAATAGCGCATGGGCCTACGTGTAGATGCAAATCGTGCCACATTTGTTAATACCGTAACTCATAAAACTAATAGTCTAGACCCGATTCAATGCGCTGCATATAAAGCAAATTTTTAATTTTCAAACAATCACGCAAATAATTAAAGAGTTACAATAAAAGCCCGTAAAAATAAAAAAAGGAGCTGTAGCCAAATGTTAAAGTACCTGTAGAACATTAATTTCTTGTGCATATGACCAAAAAGAATCAATAAGGTTGAATATTAAATGATATAGTAGGTTTTTTTCGCAGGTGTGGGTGATAGGGGGTTGTATTTGAGGCGTGGCAATATTCAACAACATTTAATCACGCGAAGCTGTTGATGCGTTATGAGTTAAATACCAGTATTATTTGTTGCTTTCCCTTGAGAAATAAACAAAAAAAGATCATATGTTTGCGTTTGTGAGTGGACGCCATCGGTAAATTCAATTAAAAATAATTGAATAAAATCATTATCACTTCAAGTGTGCAAAGCAAAATTAAGGCAGATTGCGCGTGAAACTTAGTCTCCACTATCAAAAAAAAAGAAGGCCGAACTACCTTCGATTTATCGTCACCTACCTACAGCGTGTATCGATCTTTTTATACAAACAAAATTCTGTTGGCCAAAATTATGAGTGTTTCAAATCGCTATTCGTTATAAGCTTTCTAATATAGCTAGAAGCAATTTATAAATAAACACATCACACAAACAAGTCAAACAACGTCAATAAAAAAAGTGTACTGTACTTACAAATAACGTTTATGGTGACGGAAGTGCTTTGTGCGTACTCCTCTTCCCGATCATAACCCGGGTGTTGTCCATAACAACTGACCACGGATCCGTCGTGAGAGCGGTTGGCTGTCAAAGATAACCAACTTCCGGCAGTGTATAATCTGGCGTTGGACCCTTGATTCGTTCTAGTTCCTCCCTCGTCTTGTCCAGCTCCCATGGCACTCTCATATGGTTCGCTGTTATTATAGTAAGTGGCCATCATCGAAATGTCATCGATGTTTCTCATCCAGTGTAGGATAGGTGCGGGGTTTCCATGACGACTTATGCAGTGCAATTGCTGAATTTTACCCTCCACAATTGTCAACTCCGTTAATTCGTTGCCTGACGCATCTTGAATTTCGGGAACAGTTGGAGCAACTAAAAAAAAATTTTCAACCATAATTTGAGCAAAATACAAAGTTAACGGTACAGTATTAGATCACGTAAAGACAACGGCGATCTGTCAACAACAGACCATATTGTGGAAACAAAAATATGGGAATATAAATTTTGAAAAATTGAAAATGTATGAAAAAATATGGAATATTTAACATGGAAAAAATAATCAATTACGATAGTTTAATGAAAGGAAAATTAAGTTAAATATTTTATTTTTTATTAAGCTTATTAGCACAAATCTAGCGGGGTTTTTTATCTACTGCGATTATATAATTTTGCTTAAAAGCAGTCAAAAATATATAATTATAATTAACTTTAAATTTAAATTTAAATTAGTTTAAAAGCAATATTTAAAATGGATGTTATGGAAACTTTGGAAAGGCAAATTGTGAACCCCGTGCTTCAAATTAAGAATAATTAAATGTCACACGTTCATTAAACAATAATTAATGGCTCGGTTATGATTGCAATTTGTTCTTTTTTATTGTTGTATTAAATAATATACAGTAACTAATGATGCAAATTATTGCGTGCGTAAATAGTTTTTTTTATGTTTCTGATTGCCAAAATTGATTTGTGCTCCAATCTAGTATTTAAATTTTGCCTTTGAAATAAATTAAAAAAATTAAATACAGTATAAAAGTAGGTCTACTAAAAAAATAGGTTTTATTTAAAAATAATTTTATAAAAAATGAAATCGACTTACCTAAAACCGTCACAGTAGCAGATTGTGATGACGCGGTTTCGTCTAATTCGGTATTTATGACGGTGCAAATCCATTTTCCTTGATGGCGTCTTATGTCTGCATTTTTTAAAATGATGGTACAATTGCCCAGATGATAATCGGTAAGCCAATCATAAAACAATCTTCGTTTTCCTTCACCCACAAACATGACATTGCCGTCTTTGAGCCACGAGCATCTATAATTGGCGTTATGATTAGTGGAGGAGTGGCCCACGCATTCTAATGTTCCGCTGGTGCCTTTCATTAAACTTAGGTTTTGAGGCTCCCTTTCCATAGTTAGCAATAATTGGACATCTGCAAAAATTGGAATACATAAAGGAAATTTAGTCCCTACAATAAAAATCATCGCTCTTCGAACTAATAATTTTCATAATTTCATTCAGATTGGCTGAATTTTTTTTTTCTCTCTCTCTCTTGTAAAATAACCCTAATTATACCATCACAACGCTCACTATAATATGTATCCAGACTGTTTTTAACCAAACATTTTGTCCGCAAAATTGCAGTGAAATTACGATTGCAATTTACCACAAAAGTGGTTAAATATAATAATTTAAACTGCCCCTAAAAATGCAATGTATTTTTCACCTGTCAGAAACATTTTCGCATAATTTTAATAAATAGACGGAAACAACTTTTGCTTCAATAATTTTGATTTTAATGGCAACATACAGCAATTTAATGCTATGAGGAAAATCGTATTTATGGCTAGAAAATTTTCTCTAAAACTTCGACATAAAGTTAATTAATTGTCTTAATTAACTTAGATTCGTTTTTACTACTTCCGCGTTAACGCATTCAATAAAAATCATTGTTGTCACGCAGACTAAATAAATGCATATAATGTATAATAAATATTACACAGTATATAAAATGTAATTAATTTGTGTTGTAAAACAGCCGCCTATTTTTTTTTTTTTAAATTTTGCTTTGTAAAGTCTTTTGCACAATAAAGCAAAAACCGTTTGCACTAAAGTCTGTTATTTTAGATATAAAGCCCAGATACTACGGTAAACTGATCCAGCATATAAAAAACTTGTGTTTATACAGCATAATGCATTTATTGTAATACTGAGTCAAGTTAAAAGTAGAACCATCGGTTATTCACACTGACACAAACCGCTACCCTGAAAACGATGACTGATAGATCAACTACAATTTTGTATAAACAACTATCTCAGTATCTAAAAAAAATTTTTTTTGTATGAAAAAAAAAAAAAAAAAATACTAATAAACATTTAAAGAATAATGTTTAGATTATTTCAACCATTTGGAACTAATCTAAAAGAGTTTTTTTAAAAAAAAAAAAAAAAAAACGTGCTTATCAACGCGATAATAAATATTGTAAGTTGGTACCGGATACCGAACAATGACACTAAAAATTAATTAATCATAAATTAAGAAAACATAAAAATGTTTCTTTAGGAAACGGATAATAGTGAAAATCGGCGCAATGTGTTATTACAACAGCTAAAATGTTATATTACGTCTTTATTATTAATTGCCATACAACTTAATTTTAAAATATTTAAATTCTAAAATTTTAACCTACATTTTAGCCTAAAAGTTTAATAATTTTTGAATTCAATATTAACTAGGCAATTTTAAATACTGTATACAGTACACTATATGTACTCTAAATCCTTAACACGTGCTGAATGACTTGACAGTCATTAACCTAATCTTTTTACTGTATTAACATACTACAGCAAAACACGTATAGTACGTGCCATACTAAATTTTTCAAACACATTTTATTGAAAAATAATTTAAAATACAAGTAGCTGCCAATAAAAATAATTTGAAACAATAAATTTTAAATAAAATATATTGTGTGTCAACTTTAAAGTAACTACACGTCCACATTTAACAATATAAAATATTTATTATCATTTTATAAACCAAAAAAAAAAAAAATAAATAACTTACCGGCAACCTGCGATGCTATTACAAAAATAAAATAACATGTTCTAAAAAACTTTCTGTAATGCTGCTCCATGCTTCGCGTATCCAATAATCAAAATTTTACAGGTAAAACATTTTGTCCATCACTGACTGAAGCATGCATGCACCATCAACAGTGCGTGGAACAATTTTCAACACGTTTACTAAAACTTCTAAACAAAATTAAAAAGCGCTTTTTTTTTTCTTTTTTTTTCAAAGTTTCACAATTTACGCTTTCTATTTTGATAGCAACTAGACCGAGTCAATAAACATTAAAACGTGATGACAAGGTGTATCTAACTTATAGTGTATGCAAACACCTCATATTGCAGCTGGCGAGATTCCGCACGCACCTAGGAGCCTTCACTAGTTTACCTACTTCCAGGAGCAAGCATTTACTACTGTTCTCACGAAACATCAACAATGAGGAAGAAATGCATTTAGAGGCGGGGATCTTTTATTTTGCTCCTCCTTCGGCGGTGATTGACGTTTACTATTTTTCATTGATCGTTGTGTGACGTCGGCTTAATAAAGAAGCCTATTATATGATGAGAACGTCACACGGGATCAATACGAGCTCGCAACTATCCATAATATGTCGGTGCCATTCTGATGGTTTTTACACCAATGAAAAGAACTAATTTTCATCTGATAACTTCCTTAAACGGACGATGGAAGGATGTGGAGTAGAGCCGAGGGGTATTCCCGAAATAACGATTAAATCAAATGTAGGGGCACCCACAAATTGATGCAAAGAGGGATCAAAAGTTTGCCGTCAAAAATTGACCATGTATGGGTCCCATCTGTCCATTCATTTGCAATGCTATTCACACCACCTATCCTTAGATTCACTAATAATAAAAGCGTTATGCCGATTGATCCTATTTTTCACCCACCTCATTAAAAATAAAACACCGTGACTATAATACAATCCTATTCCTAATTTATATTCTTACGTAATGTCTTCGCAAAATAAAAGTTTTGGACCCAAAAAGAGGAAGCAAATGAGTCATAAACCTAAATTAGATCTCTCCGGAATATTTTAAATGCAAATTAGTAATTTATGGTTTTATATAGAAAGTCAGAATCCATCATGTGGGGAAGCGCATCGCTAAAAACAAAAATGAAGGAAGGTGAACTTGCACCAAAGTTTCAAAATCATAAACAAAGCTTAAAAATTTTAGTGAGCAAGTATTAATCGCTTACTGCACTTTTCCAAATTATTTAGAAACTGAAGTTAAATGCCAACAAAAACATGCATCCAATATACCGTAATATTTACATTAGAATTTCTAAACAAATATGCTTATAGCAGTTTAATAATTTTATATTCTTGAAAAATGTTAAAACATGACAATTTGACAAACGTTTTTGACAATTATTATGGATGCTACTGGCAATTTAGTTTTCATAGTATTTATGCAGTTATAAGGTCGGTGTGCATCCCGATTTCAGGAGTGGAGGAAGTCCCATACCGGTATATCACTGCTCTGGCCCATAAATTATTGTTTCCCGAAATGGCTACTCTGTCTTTGATTGAAGAAATGTGTGCAATTTTTCAATCTTGTTAAACTAATTTCTCACATAAGAAGGCTAAAACTTATCCCAAATAATTATTATCTGAGTATGAGCGTGTATATGCGTGAAACTCTCAAAAATTAATAATTTAAATTTTTTTAAGCGTCTCATTTTTATTCAAAATAATATGGTCATTAACACTGTAACTTAACAATTACCGGTATAAGTCTTTATTTTTTTGGTCACTTCCGGTGGTATAAATACCTCAATTTTGTGGAAATCGATGCGCCCTCAAATTAAAATAATAAAAATTAATTGTAAAATTAAAATTTTAAAAACATATCTTTATGAAATTCGAATATTAGAATAAATGCAGTACAATAATATAATATTAACTTTTATTAAAAAAAAAAGTCATTGATCAATTACCGGTAACACAAAAAATAAGGTTCCAGCTACTTTTAAAAACAAATACCTTACATGTACTGTAATTATATTTCCAAATTCTGATCGAAGCATATTATTTTACTGTACAATCATGTTACATGTACGGTATTTAAAAACATTGATATAGACATGATCCAAATATATGTACTGTATAGGCTACCGGCATTTGTTTCAAGGATGTAAACTTCGTAATCTTCTGGCTTCCCTTTGGAGAAGCGATGTTTATAGTAATTAGCGCCGTCTATTGTTTATTTATCTCTTAAAATTAATGATCAGTAATAAGAAAAGCTATCTCAGAGACTCAGGAGTCCTGTAAATAATTCTTCTGCTTAGTAATTTTAAGAAAAGGTTGAAAAAGTTTATATTTGAAATAACATGTACTAATTAAAATATTATAAAACTCGGTCTACAGTCTTCATTGTGCTATTTACACTGCCTTTATTGTATTTTCTACTTTAAAAAGCCCAATAAAACCCAAGATAAAAACACTACAATGTTACAATATTACTTAGCCTACACCAATCAATAACCTATACCGTAACGGTCTATAAACCCAATGCACTTTTGAAGCAGGTTTAAATCAATGAAACTACTGTAACAGCAGTTCTACGTTTTGGTATAAACGCAAATGGTTTGGTGGAACTAGGTATAGATCCACATTCTACCAAACCTTTTCACACAAATCGTCCCGCAACTGCTACAGGTAGCGAATTCATAATTTGACCAGAAAAAATTTAAAAAAGGCCTTTGGCTCAGGGCGCACATGAGCAGAGGACCATGGCAGAGGCCAAGCCACCAAAAGCGCAAAAAAGAGGCAAATTTAATAATTTTTAATTTTAAATAATCGCTACCGGTATGGCTTATCCGTACCTCCAAAAAACTTTTCTTTTGCAAATTTCAGCTATAAGCGATTGAAAACATAAACGGTCACCTTACTTAAATACAGTACATAATACCAAAGTAATACAGTAATTGGATTTCTTTCTCCACCTTCAAACTGAACGCCACATTTCATTAACTTTAAATTGTCTTTCACTCTCTAAATTGAATTGAAAAACAAATCGCAGTTTTAGTTTTTTAACTTTAAAAAAATCTAGATTTCCCCCACCCCATTTTGTGCCCCAATTTTCTACCCGTATGGGTGCCTAACCAAATACTGTAAATAAATAAATACATTTAATATTTGGAGGCTGGTGAAAGCGTTACCAAATTGCCCTTTGGATAAAAATTTGAATTACCGGCCCAATTTCGCCCAATCAAATCTATTATTTCCTTGAGAGAAGAAATAGGGAGATGTACAG
Source organism: Polydesmus angustus (assembly GCA_034698085.1). Lineage (NCBI taxonomy): Eukaryota > Metazoa > Arthropoda > Diplopoda > Polydesmida > Polydesmidae > Polydesmus > Polydesmus angustus. The sequence continues at coordinate 10,768 of JAQGAY010000854.1, read as the reverse complement.
TATTTAAATCCGTCCCTGAGCACAAGCAAAACGCATTTTAAAAACTTCAAGTTAAGCAAACGACAAACGTTTTTCGCTCAACACATTTTAATCAAAGGTCAAATAACCTTGGAAGAAAATAAAAGAGTATAGAATGAAATTTCTTTTTCAAACAATATTATATTAAGATTTTTGCTTACCTTTAAAAAAAGACAAGTTGAACGTCTTTAATGATTCATTCCTTTCCAATACTGTAAGCCTACACAATTTAAAGTTGAATAGCTGTTAGAATAACCCGTTTGGCTTAGCACATATACATTTCGCGCACTCGACACTACTGTAATTGCATTTGATGAAAGAAAATTTGTTTCAAGAGAGACGGACGGCTATGTGACTTCTATGACCGTAAAGTTAACCGCCACAGTTCGCACACGTTGTGCAGACCGATGAAAAACAACGTCACGATAGACAATTATTATTATGTCATCTGATGCATGGAAAACCAAAGTTTGCAAATTTCAATTTTTCAAAAGACGTACGAGGGCTCGTAACTATATTTTTTCTCTCATACAATTTACGAAATAGAAAATACAATGTCAATTTTTTACGTAGTCTTCATGACGCGGAAAACAAGGGTTTAAGTGTCCTGACTTCTGGAAGCGCACGAATAGCTCATTAAACAATTTTTTGGTTGTGCCCGATAAACTTAATATGCACCGTCCGCGTCATCTGTCCCAAAACAAATTCCGTATAGAAGTTTCCTAGTCCATTTGAACAGTAAGCACTAAATCATTAGTCCACATAACTTTTATTTTTTCATGAAATTTTATGGGATTCTTGCATGCACTAATCAAACACTGGGTGAACAACACATACCGGTATACTGTAGGTTACATGGGTAACATTACGATCTTTGAGGATTCCCACTCTACCTAAAAACACAAGTTAAGTTAACAGGATGGGGCAGTAAAAAATAAATTAAAATTGAAAAGAAAAGTGTACCGAATAACAGCTCCGTTCCTCACTTGGTGCATTTTGCTAGTGGAGAGGTCCTTTTTAAACAGCAGTTACAATATTACGTTTCCTTTCAAGATCACGCAACCTCCTACCAGGCATTCTTCAGTTAAATCGTAATTAGCATTGTTGCTAATTATGATAAAACAATCGAGTAATGTTTAATAATTTTTTTACGAGTCGTACAAGAAAACGAGTCTGTCAAAAAAAAAAAAAAAAGACCGGAACAAACGGAAAGTCTGGATTAATTTATTCTTTTGGTCGACCACTTTTGAATTAAGAGGGGTAAAGTTTGATCTAAACCCAAAACGCACATCGTAACATTTAGTTTACCGAACATTTTTACGCTGACCGTAGTGTTGATTCTTATCTTTAACACTGTCTTAAAATAATGATACTGCACAACGTAATTTAAGTAAATCATAAATTATTAATTTCGCCTATTATGATAAAAATAAATCGAAAAACAAGCACAGTAATGTATTAGCGTTTTACATGTTACGGAATTCCAATCGGTATAATAAATGAGATACGATCCGCAATTTCTCCCCAGTCAGCTCGATTTGTGTTAAAGATAGCGATCCAGGTAACCAATACAGTCGACCAAATGATAGCTCCAATTATAGACCTCACAACATCTAAATAAATTTAAAATATATTAAAACTATGCTTAATTCTATCACGTTCAATGCTGTCATACATGTTTTTATTCGAGGCTGCTCTTCGTACGCTGGTTTCTTGAATGCTTCATTGAAAAACCAAATAGCATTTACACACCATAGGAAAGGTAAGAAAAAAAAACCACCTAAAGATAATTTCAACAAAATTATTAAACAATATTCTGAAACATAGCCTACTTATTGGAATTGGATAGACCGGATAGACATAACAGTCCCAACATTCAAAATACAGTATAAAAGACTAAGTAAAATATCTTAATGTAAAGTTATAAATTTTATACATACCTATGTAATACCACCTACAAAGGTACAACTTTTGCTCATTCGCTACTTTATTTAAATCCATTTTTAATAAGTAATCGTCAAATCGGTCAAATCATTTCCTATAATTCGGCGTTCTCCGTTTCGTACAAAAATGGTTGTCAAAATGTTTAACAAAATCTCCGCTAGGCAGTGCTGTACAGGGAGCTGAAAGAATAAAATTAAACGCAGCTACTTGATTAAAATAATTTTATTTATCAATTTAAACCACGCCAAAAGTAAATGTTTTAATCATCATTTTTTTAATTAAATAATAAATTTAATGTTGAAACATTTTTTTTAAACAAAATTATATTATTTGTATGACGTCACATAACGAATGACACAATCAGCTGAGCAAGCAAATTTCTAGTTTAGGTCATCAAACATACGTGTAATACGTTATAGTTTAATAAAATAATACGCAAATTAGAGTCAAAATAATGGAGTCTGAATCAGAAAAAGCCGATAATACAGTATTGTTGGTAGGGAATATGGAACCCAGCGTAAAACTTACGCAAACGGATTTTAAACAAAGGTACGCAAATGTAATTTTCACCAATATGGCTGTTTTTACAAATCCTATTTCAGTGTTGCAGTTACATATTTAGGTAGCTATTAAATTATGTAGATTGATAATAGATTTTATGAAATTTTTCAGGTTGAAAGCAATTGACTTTGCTGCTGCTGGGGCTTGGATGAAAACGCGACGCAATAACATTCGTGGTTGGGGTACCTTTGTAAACACTAACAAATTTGCTGTGCCTGCCAATCCAGGTGTGGTGGCTCAAAGACTTGTCAGGAACGTTGATTATTTCCAAAGCAACTACATATTTGTTTTCTTTGGATTGGTTATTTATTGCCTGTAATTTTTATTTACAGTATTATATTTTTATAATTTTTAGTACCTAGATTACAAAATCAAATAACTTACAATAAACATGTAGGATTATTTTTATCTGTAGTATCTCAGCTAGGTAATGCAGAAAAATTAATTTTGGATATATAAATAATAATATACTGCAGTTTATTTCGGTTTCACAATAATTTACTCGTAAAGTGAATTTACTACTGCAAATTAGTTTTTAATTTAATGTAGGCTACTTTAGCGTGCTCAACTTCGTAGTCTCAATTGAGTTTGATATTAAACTTTTAGGAATAATTAATTTCGTTTTTAACTGTTAAGAATACCGATAAAAAGATCGAGAAAAAGCTTAACCGAAAACTCTTATTAATAACTTTATTAATTTTATTAACTTATTTATTTTTACCTTGATTTGATTTCAGTTTGACTTCGCCCTTGTTACTGATTGCTGTGGCAGCGGCAGGTGGAGCTGCATATATCGTCAAGTTAAAGAATGCCGAGCATCAAATAAAAGTTCTTGGTAATTTAAAAAAAACGTTAATAATTTACTGTAATTATTAAATGTTCTTTTTCTCTTTTAAAAGGCCACGAATTATCTTTAGCTCAGCAATATTGTGTGGTAGCAGTGTGCTCGTTTCCTCTATTTTATCTAGCCGGAGGTGGTACTGCAGTTTTCTGGATTATCGGTGCATCTTTCTTTCTCATTGTGCTGCACGCAACATTTTTTGCAATTGAAACTCATAATACCGGAGTGGAAGCTTTCGATCTTGAGATGGAAACGGTTTGAAAATTACAGGATAAAACTTTTATACAAATGTACACTGTCATTATTATAGTATACGGTATAAATGAAAATGTTAGTAATTTCAGTAAAACAATATTTTCGGTGCAATTTTGAAATCTCAATATTGGAAAAAATGTTTTTTTTTATTATCTTTAATATTTTGTAATAATTGAAGCGTATTCCAGATTTCAAGTAAATGTTTTAAATTTTTATTTATCGGTGAATTACAGAAAAACTTATCGTATTAAAAAGTTTGTTTTGACAAATCATTTTCTGTAACTTCCGAATTACAAGCATTTTTCATGGCACTAATTGTCACAATCGTAACGCTGTGGAATATATCGCGGCCATCCAGTTATTGTATTTTTCGAGAGTACTAGGAGTTTTAGCTTGAGAATAGTATGGAATTTAAACTTCGAAAATACAAAAAATTATAAAACGTAAGAATTGCAAGTGTTTCAAATAGTAATATTTTAAAATCATTTTTCTTTGCTTCCAAAGAAATTTCAAATACAATAAGTGCATTTATAGAAAAAAAAAATCAAAAATCCAATAAATTAAAGTAAACAACACCATTTTTTGTCATTTTGTGAAAAATTCTGACCCACTACTGTACAGTACTGAAGTGATCTTTCAAGAATTTCAATAATATAAGATAAAAGAAAATATCAATCACATCACTTGAATTATTAGACGTGACAACATTATAGAATAAACGGATCAAAGTCTTCTAATAAATCACAAATTTACATCAAATTGTTTTGAGAAGTCTCATTGGCCTATCAAACGACTGGGCTGTGAAAATCACAATTCCATTTTCTCAGTGATTTTTTTTTAAATTTGATTTTAACTTCATAACTACTGGCTTTTGAATGTTAAGATTCGAATCTCAAGTTTGCAATTTCCCCCAGAACTCTTATTTGAAGACTTAGCAATGAGAACTGTGCCACAAACCAAATTTTTAATCTGTAGGATTAAATATTAAAAAAACCATATAAATGCAAAGTATTAAGAATGATTTACGACTCCTATAATCGTTAGACATTTCACTATTAAGATCTAAAATCAAAGTGGTAGACAAATTTTGTACGTTTGGAAACATTAAATTTATAAATTACAGACCAGTACCACAGCTGCTTTAAAATCTTAATAGTGAAACAAACTGTTTTAACTAAAGAATATTTTAAATTAAAAACTACGTTTTACATTACTTTTTAATTGACTTTTATTTACATTCCCAATTTCAACTATTGATCTTGTTCAAAGTACTTCTACTCTTAATGAACGGAAGGGATTCTTTCCGAATGAAATGAATTTTGTGAAAATGAAATGTAACTAATATGTAGAACTTCGAATGAAATTAATGGAACAGTTATCAAAACTTGACAATTGGTTTTCAGTTTCTTCCCCCTCTTTAATTTAACTCGTTTTCCGCACCGCATATAAAACTGACGTCTATTGTTACACTAGTTATCAAGTTGCCAATTATGGAAAATATTAGTCGTATGTGCGAATTAGTAAATAGTGCTTAAAATGTGTAAACTGTAAAGAGGTATAGTGAAAAATTTGGTTAGGCAAATACTAAATTGCATTAATTACAGTATACCTGCGTCGGAATTAATTTTTGCACTTTATGGCAATTACTGAGCAAACAAAAGCATGTTTGCGTTTGTGCACGTATTGGTCTACACAAGATTTTTACTACAGTATTAAACAAATTTGTTATGCAAATTACTCTTGTATACGGAATGGGATCACATCTTAACGAGAATTAAAAACTATCATTTTTGGAAGGGGCTTTTTTTATTTTCACAAGCCTAATTCTAAACTAACTTTCTATTACCTATAGATTTTAAATTTGTAAACGCATTCTATTTAAATATTATCAACATTTTTTATATAAAAATTAAAACTAACTTTTGCTTCAAACCAAAAAAATTAAATTGTTTGCTAATTGCTTTTATTTACTCGTCAGGTTGCCTACAATGTGTTTTGGAATACTTAAATTTTATTTTAGTACAAGGTTGCTATCCAAAATGTTACTAGTAAATATAAAGTTTTCAATGTATAAGATTGTATATACATTTGGTTAAATTTTTATTGATTTTTTTTTTTACTGTTAAGATTTCAAATTCTTGCCAAACATTGAGCATATACTGTAACTTGAAAATGGGCGGCATTGTTAAGAGAAAATGTTAAATTACCAATCTTTTGTAAATATCAAGTATCAATGAAATGTAGTAGAGAACATTTTCAAAAGATTGTCTAATCAAGTTTTGGAATGCCAAAAAAAAAAAAAATTAAATGGAACGAGCAAGTAAATAATAATGCGTAATCATAATTAAATTTAAATAATAATTTTCAGACATTTTTATCCACCGAGAAAATTTTCACATTAATTTCAATAAGCACAAAATGTTAATATATACAAAAAAGAATAAAACAGAATATCAACATAGTCACCACCTATTGATTATGAATTTTCGAAATAATCACCAAAAATTGCAATAGTTGGTAACAATGTTTAATTAAAAGAATATTAACAAAATTAATAGGAAAGAAAAAAAGTTTTTTACACCTCTTCAACACAGAAAAATTATAATGTTAATCAGCGATATTGGTCTGCATTTACTGTAAATCGTCTGGCGTTATTGTATTAAAAATCGTCAACCTGCGAGTTAAATCATCGCATATCGTATTGTAATCGTGATAGAATTTGAATAAGATGAGTATAATTTTAAGTAATGATTAATAAGCTGACAAATTGCAAAAGAAAACAGCTTCGACATCAGTGGTGCTTAATAACACAGCCCTAAATTAGAAAAACTGAATTGCGTGGTCCCCGCCACTGGCAGTAGGCTTAGTTTGTCTCGAATCAACCGATAGCCCAACATTAATATCAATAAGCTATGAACCTACAAAAAATTAAAAATATAAATCTAGACGTGAAATTATTAATATTAAATTCTATACGCGTATTTTGAGAAAACTTTATTTTGAAGCGCAATAGAAGATAAAATTCGCAAGCAATTGTCTAATACTGTGTTGTACTAACCTGGATTTTCTGCCGTTGGGGAATTATCATCCTTAACTTGTTTTCTAACCATATAACCTCGAAATGAAGCTTGAATTTTGGTTGCGGCCTTTTTAACTTCTGGATCGTCTAAATCCACTTCACCTTCTTCACTCTTAAAATAAAAACAAGCGTTCAATTAACTTTTAAACCAACGGACAAACAGTCGCAAAATAAATCCTACTAATTTATCTTCCGCCTTTGGTGATGGCAAGTCAATCTCATCGGCGGTCTTTTTTAACTCTTTACGAACTCTGTGCCCTCTAAACGATGCTTGAATTTTCGCAGCCGCGGCATTTAATTCGGGATCAGCGGGATCTAGATTCATGTCTTCCTGATCCTTAAAAACAAACAATTTTAATTAATAATTGAACTTTGTTGTTAAACCAATATTCAATTTCCAAATGCGGTACGTAGATACAGTTTTAAATTAACTTGTGGCAAAGTTTTCTTAAAATTTACACTACATTTTGAGTTTTTGACATACAGTAATAGCATACAATAACAAAATTATATACGCAGTGCGTGTACAGTAAGCCTATAATGTATAGCATTTTCTTTGTAAATCGCTATTAAGACTTGCCTATATGATTTAGTAATAATTTTGAACATGAATATTTTAATAAATTTATTGAAGGAATTAAACTACGATACTATAAATCAATTAAGTTTACAGTTTTATTCGATTTCGAACAGTACCTTAATTTCGTTAAAATAATTGGATTAAAGCTTACAAGTTCTTTAAACTAAGAAGTACGCAACAGTATTTGCGTTCGCAAGTCAAAATCGATTTAATGTTAAAACGAAAATTCGGAATGTAAAATGTCATAGACCTTGTGCAGAACTGCTATGACCCTGAACAAGTCATACAGCATTTAAATCGATGTGTACAAACAAATTATTTTACTGTATACATAGGATTTTTTTTCTGTAACCTTGGATTTTCAATACTATTATTAATCTTTTGCAAATTAAGAATTTTCTGTAGGTCGCTTGTAATGTTATTATAAAATGCAAATTTAAGAATTATTGAATAAATAAATAATTTGACATTAAAATCGCATTGCATTACAAACTCGCAAAACATTATGTAAGCTCACTGTATCATGTAATTAAATTTTAATAAACTTCTTAAGCTATTTTTTCTTTTTTTTTTTTTTTTTTCAACATTGCACTTTTTCATATAAATTTTGAATTTATATTGAAAATAAAAAAGGCATAATGATATTAGTCATTCTTCCTTAAAATATTTTTCTTTACAAAAAACCACATGACGCGCGGTATAATGATTTCTTAAGAATTACATGCTTGCATGGTAGAGTAATTTTGCCGGCAAATTTTATCCGTCTCAAATTTCGCAATCGATTGTATTAAAATGCAGAAGTGGAAAAAAAATAAAATAATAAAGCCTTTTCAAGTTATATTTTTTGCATGACCCAGATTTACGATTAATTAATTATCAACAAGGGAGACATCTTCACGAATTATAAATGCGCTCATAATATTGCACTATTAAAAAAACCAGCAAACCATATTAAAAATAATAATAATAAAAAATAATAATCAGGTCAAATAAAAAAGCATTCCTCTTAAAATTCGTAAACAAATTTATAAAATCATAAGACTTCTTTCGATTAGTAATTGAGATTAATTATTAAAATCACAAAATTTAAGAAAACTTTTCCAATTTACGCGCTTTAGTTTAAAGAATAGATAAAAATAATGTTCTTACCTGGTCGTTGTCCGCGTCAGTATGTGCAATTTGTTCTATAATAAAAAAAATCGTAATTAATTTTCTGGATTGAAAGTTTTACAGTATAAACTTAAAATTTCCGACGAACTTTTAAACAAAAACTATCAGTTAAAACTTTCATTCAGTACTTCGCCCTCGAATTCTATTATATCAAACTGATCTAAAACAACTCAATTACGATTAAAGTTCCCACTAAACTTCCTTTCTAGTCTCTCAGCTACCACTGTTCAGTAACCACTGACGCTTCCTGTACAATTTTTTTTTTCTTCTTTAACAAACGGCGATAAATTACACAATCTAGCAATTAGTTATTATTAAAATTATAGCAAACAGCAGCTCTGACTCGTTAACTGTCTTTCTACATTTCTCATGTACGTGTAATTACTAGTCAAAACCGCGTGACCGTAGGCTTGCGCATACAGGACCCAAATGGAAATTAATATCAAAATATTTCCCCAGAGTTTAAGAAAAGGGTAAAACCACGAAAAAGGTGGCTGTATAATGAGACTAGTGCTTTTATTGTTTTCACAACATCATACATCGTACGTAAATTGAAAGTGTGACGCAAAAAAAAAACAACTGCTAGTTCTTACAAAAAATATTTATCAGCTGCTTATAAACAACAATTTATAAAATCAGTGGAAAACACACAAACTGGCAGCTCAAAATGGGTAATACCGACACCATAAATATATACGGAAACGTCAAAATAATGTATAATATATAGACCTACCGTAGTGAAACGCTTCACCATTTCAAGTATCAAAAAATAACGTCTTAATATAGGCTACTGTTACAATAAATGTGCACGAAATTTATGTTCACAATAAAAACTCACTTTCAAAAATTTTGATACGGTACTACAAAAATAAAAATCTTTATTTCAAAATGTATTTTTGAATTTTACTTTTTAATTTAAAATAAAACAACGAAAAAATTTTTTTTGGATACTTTTAGCATTTATTTCTATGAATTTTTTAAAACACAAATTTGTATTAAAACTTAATTATTACTTAGGTTGTCAAATTAAAACAACTGAAGGGTAAATCTAAGGTAGAGTTGGAGCAATTATCGGTTGGAATGATTATCACGTTTTTATTTTGTTTTTTTTTCTCCCACTTGTTCAAAGGCTTCATGATTAGATTTCCCCCTTTTTTTTATTCTTTCATTTATTTTTTTACGTATTCTTAAATTGTACGTCAATCTCTTTTTAATACTGTATTCCTCCGTTTAAAAATAGAATACTGCAGTTATCTTATAGTAGGTAAAGATCTTAACTTGCGTTCGAGGATAGAAAATGATAAAACGTTTTCCATTTACTGTTTTTGACGTCAACCTACATTTTTAAGTGACGTACGTGGGGGAGCTTGTGGCGTAAACAATAGTATTTCCATAGGTACTGAATTTTGTAGTAGAAATCGAACGATAAGAGATGCCAACTATAACGTTAAGAGCGCACACTTTTGGCTGCGCTGGCAGCACAAGTTTTTGGACATAAATAACATCACGAAATGTGAAGTACAACTATTACGCTGCACGTACAAACGTACGATAGACGCAAATAATTAGGTACCATACGTGTAACATGACGATTGCATGCAACGAGCATTTCTTTTCGTGATCCGTTAGTCAAATTTTTTTTTTTTTTGTGAAAAAGAAACCATAATCCGTTTCTGTATGAGAAAGCAGTTGGCATCACTAACTTTGAATAACTTGATAACGTATCTATGGAACTTAGTTTTTTTAGCACTGAATATTCCGCACAACTTATTGACGGAATTTCATTAGAATCAATTGCCATTTAATTCAATTAGAAAAACCGTCAATCACGTTCGATAAAAATGTAATTATTAAAAATAAAACCTACGTCCACCTGTATCTACCATTTATTATGGAATATTTAAAATTTTATATTTTTATCTCAAGTTCAATATCAAAAAAGTACCGTACTACGGTATATTTTAAAGCAAGCCTAATTTTCAAGGTAAAAAATGTTTCTCCAAACTTAAAATCAGTATTTAACATGTACTAAAATACAAAATATTTGACCAAGTCATCATAAAAAAAATCATATGTACGGTGAATTTATTAAAAATTAATAAAAAATTAGGCTAACATTATTTATACATTTTATTTAATTAAATTAAATCCTCGCTTAAAACTAATCATAAACCAATTTTGGTTTATTGAACCCTTTTAGAATTTATTGCGCTAATAATTGACCAAATTTTTAATTTAGGTAATACGAGGGCTGATTGATAAGTTTCCGGCCTTATTGAGATAAAATAACTGTAAAATAAAATCAAATTTTTTTTTACAT
>JAQGAY010000853.1:0-19357 GCA_034698085.1 Polydesmus angustus | reverse complement strand
AAATAGTTCATTTTCATTAAAATTTGACTGATTTATTCGTTTTTTAAAAACTACGTTAATTTAAGGACACACGTTATTTCTAAAATTAATGTCTCGGCTGTACACTTCGTATTTATATTCTAGCTACATCTGGAAACTTAAATAATTATTGATTAATTCTCACATAATACTTTATAGTCATTTATAAATCATTGCAACATAGCTTAAGTTTATTAATACACAGAGTGTCCGAAAAGATACTGACCGATAAAAAGTTAGGATTTATAAAAAACTAACAATCCTAAAAACGTAAAAGATACTCAGCAAGTTTTTTTGTGCAAAAAATATTTTTTTAAAGTCAAAATACGGTATAATAGAATTGTCAGTATATGCCAGTTTGAAAATTATTGTTTTACATTTAAATTGATTTAAGTTTGAACGCATTTTATGATTTATTTTTTTGGTCAAATAGCTTACTTTATCTGAAGAATGACACCCTTTTTAAGTTTTTAGCTTTGCTAGATTTTTTAAATTACAATTGTTTATCGATCAGTACCTTCTCGGACACCCGGTACATGCACGTGATCCCAACATGTATTACGGCAACATATTACTATGGGCAGAAACCATGTGGTTATTTATCGTATTCTCGGCGCAATAAAATCGAAATAAATAAAATAATAAGTTTTTTTTCGGCGACAATCTGGCTATCATTGACTTGGCTGCTACCGTACATAATTTACATGCCATTTATTGGTTATTTCTGTGAAGTTATTAATTACGCAATATTTTCCTAATAATGATTAAAATTAATGAAGACTAATTCAATTTCAAAATAGATGCTAACTTGAGCCGACACAAACGTAAGTATTAATATTAAAGTTATGGTTTATTGAATTAAATATTACCTCCGCTTTATTCAATTAGTCGTCAATATTTGTTCTATATTTTATACTTAAGTATAATACATGTTGTTCGGATAGTTGTGTGCACTTAAAATGCACACCGAGTGCTAATCAAACTATACCATTGATTATAAAATAATCAAAAACTAAGATTTAGAGTAAATTTTGACTAATGGGACCATTATAATATATTAATCTAACTTTTAGAGCGAGTTGTAAGCGCTGTTCCCCTTAACGTGAAGCGCGATAAGGGCTATAAATAATATCACCATTGTTTGCGGTTTAAAGTTTTAGAAAATGGCTGTTGTACGTTACTTGGACACTTGGGATTATGTGACTATGGTGATTCTCGTTTTGGCTTCTTCCACTTTCGGTTTTTACCATATTCTGACGGCTAAAAAGATTAGAAATCCAAAGAACTTCGTGGTGAGTGGAGAAAGAATAGGACTGGTTCCTCTCGTTTGTTCCATTACCGCCTCTTCCGCTTCCGCTATTCAAATCTTAGCTTTCCCGGTCGAAGCTTATTTTAATGGCATCGGCTTCTTGCTCTTCGCTCTCAATACCTTTCTCCCTGCTACGTTCAGCAGCCATCTCTATCTTCCGGTCTTTTTTCACTTGAAGATAAGCACGGTTTTCGAGGTACAAACAAAATATTACGCAAACTGAAAAAAAAATTTTGTAATATATTTTATAATGTTTTATTTAGTATCTCGAGCTGAGATTTAATAAATCTATTCGGATGTTAGCATCAGTTGCAATAACAGTCCAAGCTGTAATATCTTAAGAAATGAGAAAAATAATTCCTTAAACTTAATTTCATATTATTTAAATTGGCTGCAATAGCTCTTTTATGCGGCCACTGCCACTTATGCTCCAGCTTTAGTCATCCATCAAGGTTAGATTTCCAATTTAAAATATTGTCTAGTGCTATAACAATTATTACGGTATATTACTTGCAATTTTTTTAAAAAATTTAAAATCTATAACGATTTAAAAGGATTAACATTAATTCAGCGCTGATAAGAAAAACGTTTTCTTTCCAAGTAAACTCTTTGTAATCCTATTGTAATTTTTTTTTAAATTAAAAAAGGATTGTCTTAATTCTATAATCCCAACTAATTTTTGGCCGCCTTACTTCCTTTTGAGTCAAATTTTTTTTTTTTTTTTAATAATTTGCGCCTCCGTAGGGGTTCCATTGCCATTTGAGTGTTGTTTTTTTATAGCACGGAAAATATTAAAACTTGGTCAATAATTATATTGACCACAATAGAAAGGAAAAAAAACTAAAACAGTTTTAAAAAATGAGATTATTTTGGACATTTTGGTTCATTTCGTATTAAATTTAAGAATGACAAGTTTGTTAGTCTCTATTTTTGAAAACTAAATTTTGAATACCCCTTGTATTGTGAGACCCGAGGCGCGCGCCTTCTGCGGATATTAAAACGTCCGACACTGAATAAAAAAAAATAATAAATAAAATTACGGCGGCGTTATGAATATTAGAGCCTTTAATTTTAGATACTGAGTTGGTAATTTAATTGTTGACAAAAATTTGTGAATTTAGTAACCGATCTTAACCTGTGGGCCTCTATAGTAATCATCGGAGTCATTTGTGTTTTGTACACGTCACTGGTAATCAAAAAATTAAGACGATAATTATCACCTGTCAAGAATTAATGCATTTTTTAAAAAAATTTTAAGGGTGGATTTACGGCAGTTATTTGGGCCGATGTTTTGCAGTGTGTCGTAGCAATGGGCGTTCTCATCCTGCTCGTTGTTAAAGGAACGATAGACACCGGTGGACCAGCAGCAGTATGGGGCAATCTACGGGAGGGAAACAGGACAGATTTCTTTGTGTACATTCATTTAATTATAATTAAATAATAAGCAAATAAGATTTAATTTTTTATTATGCAGTAGTTCGAGTACGAATTTTCGCTATTCATCATGGACCACTTTGTGGTATAGTGAAGAAGAGAATAATAATTATTCGATATCCAAATTATATGTAAATTAGTTAAGTTGAATCATCGTTGATAATTATAATTAATATTAATCTTTGGTCCTCGATAAATGTTATTTGGTAAATAGAATGTTCTGGACGCTAGAGTGCCGTGCGCACTATTTGTATAAATAGAGAAACGTTTGTAATGGTAAGGCAGTTAGAATGGAGCAACGGCTCAGAACAACATCTGTATTTTATATTCAATATAAAAGAAACAAAACGAGGCTTACGTTGTAAGCGAAATAAAAGTATTTTAAGAAAACAGTAAAAGAGTTTTCAATTCAAAATTATTTCCAATTCAACCGACGTAAGACCTACGACATTTGGCGACGAGCGAGCTTCGAAATCAAAGCGAGGGAAGTCCACCACGACATTTGGCAACGAGTCTCCAAATTCAAGCGAGGGAGGAAGTCCACATTCAGAGAAGCGATTTCAGAGAGAGTGACTCTTCCGGTTCCAAAGTTATTCCAGAAGAGAACAATTTTGAGGGAAGAATGCAGCTTTCCATTTAAATAATTACCTACGACACACTTTAATCGGTGTTTATTTTTTCTTTGGCTGTTATTACGCTACCCATCAGATAAATATGCAACGATATTTATCAAATAAAACTCTCTTCAAAGCTAAGATGTATTAATTTTATGGCTCTAATACTAATTAATTTTTACTTCATCGAATTATGTTAAAGATCGGTCTACGGAGGAGCAATGGGGTTCTTTGTGTGTCATGTGTTGTACGCCGCTGTGGGTCTCATCATGTACGCTTACTACCATAAGTGCGACCCGATTTTAGGAGGTAGAATCAAATTCCGAGATCAATCTGTGGCCCTTTTCGCAGTGGACGTTCTCTCAGATTACAAAGGATTCAAAGGAATTTTCATCGGGGGACTTATGTGCGCCACGTTAAGGTTCACTTAAGATTTTTCTTGTCAATGTAATGATTATTTATTTATTTATTTACAGTACCTTGTCTTCTTTTTTAAACATGATGGCGGCAGTTACGATATCTGATTACGTTCCGATGTTTAAACCCAATCTCTCCGACAAAGCCCTGAAAAATATTTCGAAAATTTCAGGTTGAGTATTACTTTAATTTTTCTTTTTTGAAGTTTTATTATAAGGGCAGAAATTATCAAACATTATGTAAAACAATTTAAATATTTTTAATATAATTTAATTTAATTGATTTAATAAATTTAAGCGTTTCTATATTAGTAGAACAACTTTGAAATTTAAAGCGATAATCGCCTTATTTCAAGTATTGGGTCAATGTAGGCCTAATTAATTAAAACTTACATTGTGGTTCCTTTTGAAATATTGACTGATTTTTTTTACTTAAACTGAAAAAGTTTATTTTAATTATTTAGTGCTTGTTTTTGGCATCGTGTGCATCGCTCTGGTAATTCTAATAGAAAATATGGGAAGCATTATAAAAGTAAATTTCAATTATTGTTATTATTAATTTTAAGACAGAATATTATTATTAATAATTGCTTAATGAAGATAGTATATGGTATTTATGGCGTTACAAGCGGAGGGGTATTTGCAACTTTTACAATCGGAATGCTTTTACCTTGGGTCAATTCAAAAGTATACCGTACTGTATCATTTAAAAACATCATTTGTATCGCAATAATAAAATATTTTTTTAGGGTGCTATATGTGGGCTGATTGGCTCTATGGTCATTCCTCTGTGGTTATGGATTGGAAGCTGCGTTCAACCGCAATCCCTTTCTAACCCTCCTGTAAGCGTAGAAAGATGCTCCAATTTCTCTTATGGAAACAGTTTTACTGATCAAATTGTTCCCGAAAAGTAGGCTACATCTATTTAAAATTTACTTAGAAATAAACCTTTTTAAAAACAATTTAATTTTAGAACTGTTTTGGAAGAGTTTTACTCCATGTCTTCGTTTTGGTACCCCCTTATATCCCTCAGTTCCGGATTGCTAATCACTCTCATCGCTAATTATGCTATGGGTAAACGTTTTATGTTACACTACACTGTACGTCATAAAATTGTAATGTAAAAATTTTCAAATGATTTAAACACTAGGTTTTCAAGATCCTCGTTCGGTTGATCCGAAATTATTATTTACTTTTATAAAAAAATTAATTTACAAGCGTGAAAATATTCAAATTCAAGGTAAATATAGTAGCTGCATTCCGAAACAAATTAAAAGTCATAATTATTTAAGATCAAAGGTAAAAGTATTATTGCAAGGAAAATTCAAAATATTTTTTGGGCTTCTATCTTTTACGTGAACATAGTCCAAGAAATTTAAATTTTGAATTTTCTTTGCAATAATACTTTTACCTTTGGTCTTAATAATAATAATTATGACTTTTAATTTGTTTCTGAATGCAGCTAATGACTATTATGCAGGCAAATCCAATAATGTTTTTATTGTTTAAAGGTGACATTAAGCGTTCCCCTGAAATACCTCTTTTGGAACTAAAAAACTAAATAATTAATTAAAATGAATTAATTAATAAGCAGGCCGCAAATAAATGTACTGAACGATTCACAAGTATATTTTGTCTTGGCGTACTTTGAACTACTTTATGTGGCTTTCTTTTGAATAATTTGTGTTTAAATTTGAGCTTTTAATTAAATATTCAATATTCACTGGAATTCACATGTAAATTGCTCGCACATTATTATCTTGTACAATTACGGTTTTGTAATAATATTTAAGGCATACATATAGTATTAGCATTCAAAAATAGTTTTAGCGTTTTATAATATCAAGTAAATAATTTCAAAAACAACTAAAATGTGTTTAAACTTTTCATTAATTTGTGCATTAATTTTTTTTATTATTATAATTTTATAAATTAAAATTAAGAGCTCTACGGCACTTTATTAATGGCAAAATTTTAATGTTGATCACTATGGGGTTGCATGCACTACGACTGCCAACCGGTTTGTGTTTTATCGTAAATATATTGCCTATTGCACATAAAACGTTCCCACACTGTACTTACATCTATATGACAAAATTATTCATAAATAAGGTAATTATTTCTTGCAATTCTATTAATTTACTCGTTTTTTTAATTAAATTGCCGTTTTTATTTCTGTTAAATCATACTTTTTAAAAAGATTTGAACGACATTTGAGAGCTTTTTTTTTTTTCGTAATTACTAGATCCTAGATTTCTAAAGTTAATGCATCGTTTGTACACTTACAGCATTTTTGTTTTATCTACATTTGGTTTACCTTGAAACATAAATAATTATTATTGATTGATTCTCGCATAGTACTTTATAGTTATTTTTAAATCAATGCAACATTGCTTAAATTTATTAATATCCGTTTGTCTGAGAAAGTAATGCCCGATAAAAAGTTAACGATTGTGAAAAACTACCTAAGCTAAAAACTTTTAAGCTTTTAAATTTGCTAGATTTTTAATTGCAATTGTTTATCGGTCAGTACCTTTTCGGACACCCAGTACGGACACGTGATCACAATAATTAATAACATATTATTACCATGTGGGTATAATTTTTCGTATTCTCGACGCAATAAAATCAAACATAATTTACATGTTATTTACTGGTAATCGCTGTGAATTTATTAATTACGCTATTTTCCTAATAATGATTTAAAGTAACAATAATATTTACTTCAGAGAAAACTAAAGACTAATTCAATTTCAAAATAGATGCTTACGTGACCCGAAAAAAGGTAAGAATTAATTCAAATACTACATCCGCTTTATTCAATTTGTCATATACGGTATTTGATTCAATCAACCTATTATTTTCCTGTACTCTTATTGCCATTCCAAATAATTGGTTTTTAATCTAGAAAAATGACAGTTGCGCCTTATTTGGACACTTGGGATTACGTGACTATGGTGACTCTCGTTTTGGCTTCTTCTACGTTCGGTTTTTATCATATTCTGACGGCTAAGAAGATTCGAAATCCGAAGAATTTCGTGGTGAGTGGAGAAGGAATCGGACTGATACCTCTCGTTTTCTCCATCACTGCTACGTCTTCTTCCGCTATTCAAATCTTGGCGTTCCCGGTAGAAACTTATTTTAATGGTATCAGTTTTTTGTTGTTCGTTCTCAATGCCATTCTCGCTGCTCCGTTCAGCTTCACCACTTTTAC
The DNA here is from genome assembly GCA_034698085.1 of Polydesmus angustus. Taxonomy (NCBI): domain Eukaryota; kingdom Metazoa; phylum Arthropoda; class Diplopoda; order Polydesmida; family Polydesmidae; genus Polydesmus; species Polydesmus angustus. Next base: position 12,352 of record JAQGAY010000853.1, on the reverse strand, counting down.
CATTGGAATGCTTTTACCTGCTGTCAATTCAAAAGTAAATTCTAGAAAACCTTTCCTACTCCAATAATAACATAATTTTATGTCTTAGGGTGCTATATGTGGGTTTATTGGCTCTATGGTCATTGGTCGTGGATTGGGAGCTACGTCAAACCACAACTGCTCTCTAACCCTCCTGTAAGCGTAGAAGAATGCTCCAACTTCACTTCTGGATACAATTTCACGGAAACAATTTTCCCCGAAAAGTACATTGTATTACTTAATAACTACTACATTTTCAAAAACTTTTTAATTTTAGATCTATTTTGGACTTGTTTTATTCCATATCTTCGTATTGGTACCTCTTCATATCACTCATTTCCGGTATAATAATTTCTATTATTGCTAATTATGCAATGGGTGAGTTTTTTTAATATTATTAAACAATGTACTAAAACAAAATAATAAATTTTTAAACCGGAACAGGTTTTCAAGATCCTCGTTCTGTCGATCCTAAATTGCTTTTTACTTTTATAAAAAAGTTAATTTACGGTTAGGAGCCCAGGCAAGACCAAGATAAATAGCCTATAATTGAGATTACTAATAACCACAAATGACTTTTATTATTTTAGCCACGATTGAAGTTGACGTCAATCATCCTGCCGCTGAAATACCTCTTTTAGAACTTACCAAACTGAACAAATAAAAGTAATCATCTAATTATTACATGAAATAAGCTAGGCCATGAAATAATTTTGACTAGCATACGCTAGGCTACTTGTTTATTCAACTATTATTATTAAAAATCAGGATTTGATTTTGATTCGGTTTTTGCTGTTATTTTGCAAAAATGCTTTAAAATACAGCAGTAAGACTTTAAAATTTTCAAAATACAGAATAAAGACTAACTCGATCCGAAATACATTATTAAAATTAAATCCATTAATTTTCTGGCACTAAAAATAAAAAAAAAAATAGTTAAATTTAAAGGAATAATTAATAATAAAGCTAATGTATTATTAAGCAAGTACAAAAACTTGATGCAATACAACGTCATGTTTTTCGGATTGCTGGTGTGCACTTCAGCTTACAATATGTATCGTAGCTAAATCGCACTACCCTAAAGATAAATAAATAAACAAAACGTTATGGTTTAGATCTTGGACCATACATCGCGCTTCCTAATTGAACGCAATGATTGATGGAAAAAAATGCGCAAATTTGTCATTTTCATTTTAAAAAAATATTATGCAATCGTTATTAATGCGTTATGTTTTTAAATGACAATTTTGGCTATGTCTTAATACTAAATATTTTAACATCCGCCCTTTATCCCGCCCCGAGAGAAATAATAGGATAATATGTGCGCCTTTAAACTCGAAACATTATTATTATACGGTGATCAATGACCATTACAATTAAAATATGTTGTCAGATCCGAAAAAATCTGATGAAGCAGAAGCAAGGTAGAGATGCAAATCTATACAAAAGTTTTCTCTAATGCGGTTACTTTTTATCTTGTTCATAATAATTTGTTGTTAAAATAATTTATTATTTGTTCTCTGTCAGTCTTGATAGCATTTGATCAACTGCGTGGGCGGCGTTCTGTCTATTTGTAAGCGGTATTCGGACTACTTGTTATCCTCTGTCCCCCTTATTATGAGGTCGAATGTTTATTCTATTTGTTTGTTTTTTTATTGTGTAACCGATGACAATAAATATCAAAATGACTTCAGATTGGCTGAAAATAATTAGTATTCAGGTAATATGTAATTAAATCTGAATCATTATAATAGGGTGAATGATCGTGAGGTGCGATTTGTTCCACCATAGTTTGTGGTGTTGCATTTTAGAAAATGGCTGTTGCGCGTTACTTGGAAACATGGGATTACGTGACTATGGTGACTCTGGTTTTGGCTTCTTCCACGTTAGGTTTTTATCATATTCTGACGGCTAAAAAGATTAGAAATCCCAAGAATTTCGTGGTGAGTGGAGATGGAATAGGACTGATACCTCTGGTTTTGTCCATCACAGCCACTTCCTCATCCGCGACTCAAATCTTAGCTTTCCCGGTCGAATCTTATTTAAGTGGTATCAGCTTCCTGTTCTACGCAGTAAATACATTTCTCTCAGCTCCGTTCTGCAGTCATCTTTATCTTCCAGTCTTTTTTCAGGCTAAAACAAGCACGATTTTTGAGGTAATGAAGCTATTACACAAACTTGATTTTTCTTGTAAGGTAATATATTTTACCATCTTTTATTTAGTATCTTGAATTGAGATTTAACAAATCTATCCGGATGTTATCATCAATTGCAGTAACAGTACAAACTGTAATTTGTTTTTGTTTATTTGTAAAAATAAAAAAAATACTTATTCAAACTTAATTTTTTATTTGAATTGAAAATAATAGCTATTTTACGCAGCCACTGCCACTTATGCTCCGGCGTTAATTATCCATCAAGGTTAGATTTTATTTTTCTGGTAAAATAATGCATACGGTAGTGTTAATTTTTACTTTACGTGGTTGGCCTACTTACATTTTTTAAAACGGAAATAAATTTAAAGTCGAAAACAATTTAATTTTTTTTTTAAATAATAATAATTTTTAACGTACTATTACTCCATAACATTTGCATTTAATAATTATTAATTTATTAGATAACTTCCTGTACACATTGTTTTAGACTGTTTTTCTTGCTAACAATAATTGTTAATCAAGTGTTCCTCCAAATTTATGGTGATTTTAGTAACTGGCCTTCATCTGTGGGTTTCCATAATTATAATCGGAGTCATCTGTCTCGTGTACACGTCACTGGTAGTCGAATATTACTAAGATAATTATTATCAACAGTCAGCCGTCTAATTAAAATATTTTTCAATTGCTTTAAGGGTGGATTTACAGCAGTTGTTTGGGCCGATGTTTTGCAGTGTATTGTAGCGCTCGGGGTTCTCGTCTTGCTCGTAGTTAAAGGAACGATAGACACTGGAGGGCCGGAAGTAGTATGGGAAAATCTAAGAGCAGGAAACAGGACCAATTTTTTTGTGTAAATTCATTTCATTTTAATAGACTTGTTTTAAATTATAATACAAAAATGTAACCAAAGAAATGTATTTTCCAGAGACAGTTCAAGTACCGATTCTCGCTATTCCTTATGGACCCTGACAATCGGTACCTATTTTTTCGTTGGTTCCTACTACGCCACTCAACAATTAAACATGCAACGATACTTGTCAAATAAAACTCTCTCCAAGGCTAAGATGTACTTTATTAAGATTTTAAAACTCCGGTAATTAATTTTTATTTTATTCGAACGATGTTACAGATCGGTTTATGGTGGAGCATTGGGATTTTTGGTGTCCCATGTATTATACGCCGCCGTTGGTCTCGTCATGTACGCTTACTATCACAAGTGCGACCCTATTTTAGGAGGTCGAATTAAATTCCGCGATCAATCTGTAGCCCTTTTCGCGGTGGATGTTCTCTCGGATTACAAAGGTCTCAAAGGGGTTTTCCTTGGAGGACTTGTATGCGCCACTTTAAGGTCCACTTAAAACCAATTCATCTGTTTTAATGTCAAAAGAATTACTGTATTATTGATTTCTGGTTTCTGAGTTACAGCTCATTGTCTTCATATTTAAATACCGTGGCAGCAATCATGGTATCTGATTTCTTACCGGTGTTTAAAACCAATTTCTCCGATAAAGCTCTGAAAAATATTTCGAAAGTTTCAGGTTAAGTACAAAATAATTTTATTTTTATTAAATTTTAAAACCTAGTGCGTGGTTATGACACAGAATTTCACGCGTTTGGGTAGTCTATCAAAATTCTATTTTTTTTTTTATAAATAACTATTTAGTGCTTGGGTTTGGAGCTGTATGCGTCGCCCTGGTGGTTCTTGTAGAAAATATGGGGAGCATTGCAAAAGTGAATTTTTGTTTATAACAATTATTGTTAAAATAAGATTATTAATGATTGACGATTGAAGATAATATTTAGCGTTTATGGCGTTGCTGCCGGAGCGGTATTTACCGTTTTTACCATTGGAATGCTTTTACCTTGGATCAATTCTAAAGTCAAGTGCATCAGTATTATGTTTTTGTGTCGCAATATTAAGATGATATTTCTTAGGGCGCTATGTGTGGGTTCTTTGGATCAATGATCATTCCATTGTGGTCGTGGATTGGGGGCTACGTCAAACCGCAATTCCTTTTTAACGCTCCTTTAAGCGTTTCCGGATGCTCCAACTTCTCTTCGGGATACAATTTCACGGAGAAAACTTTCCCCAACAAGTACGTGTACAGTGCTTTAAATCTATTTAGTGTAGTAACTTAAATATTTAAAAAGTCGTTTTAATTTCAGAAGTGTTTTGGACGAATTTTATTCCATTTCTTTTTTTTGGTATCCGCTCATATCTCTCATTTCTGGTTTGATAATTGCAATCGTCGCTAATTATGCTATGGGTAAACGTTTTAAGAGTTATAATGTAACTGCGCATACATTTTCTAAAATTACCGGTATTTCAATTTAGGTTTTCAAGATTCTCGTTCGGTCGATCCTAAATTGCTTTTTATCTTTGTAAAGAAGTTAATTTACCGGCGTGAGCTCAAACGAGAGCTAGGCAAATATGATTACTCTTAAACAAAGTAATTGAAATGACTAATAACCAATATTTGCCTTTTTATTTAGCAATGGTTGAAAGTGACGATAATCGTCCCGTTGAAATACCTCTTTTAGAACTTAGAAAATAAATATAAGTAATCATCTAATTAGGCTACTCGAAACAAGTAAACGCCAAATCACTTTACCTATCAATGCACACCGATCGCTTAGTTATTTAGTTTTTATGTAACCCTTGTCTAAATTAACCACTCAAATTAAAACAAAATACCCTAGCCATAATGCTATTCATCTTTAGATATCATTAAAATAATAACTAAACAGCTGACTTAATAACCATACTTTGATTAAATATTCATAAATTAATATTTTATTTACATCGGACAACACGAATTTAATAAGTTCAACTTTCAAGGTTTGCAATTAACAATTACCCAGCTAACAGAAACTCAATGTAAGCTTAAATTTCCACGCCTATTTCGACGCTGAATGAAATGCAAGTGTGAAAGCTCCTTCTGGCCGGGTAATCATTTTTTTTTTAATCTAGCAAGGCTAAAAAATTATTTTGAGAACCGAGGTCTCCAATAGGCCTACATTAATTATTTTGCAGTCAATAATAATTGATACGACCGAAACAATTCGATTTTAGTTTGCGTGACAATTCTTTAAAATTAAAATAATTGAGCTTTCGTTTTTATAATTATGCGGATTTTTTATTTTATTAAGGGCTTTCACCAACCCAAAATGTTGAATTAATACTATATAACATGCTATGATACCTAAACCTCACTGATAGAAATTTTTCAACATAATCTACGAGTATTCCAGACATATTATTATTACAAGGTTAGTTTTGACAGCTGTGACCATGTCTGGCACTAGTGGGTTATTGTTGATTTTTCTCCTTCTGTTAAATACGCGGCAAAGTAAGCACGAATAATTTAAAAAAAAATTATTTAATTCCTTAGTAAAAACTTGCCATAATTTGAGTAACATCCTACATTTCTAGACCGTAAATTTTCTACAGTTCCAGTATTAAAAATTCCTACTGCGTTGGCCGAGATATTTTTAATATCACCTAAAAACAAAAACCAATAAATTACACTAAACTGCTAATAATTCAGATCGCTTTTAGTGCTGTGACAACATTGCTCGTGTGTGCTTTTGAATTATAAATAAATGGCTGATGAGCGTTACTTGGACACTTGGGATTACGTGACTATGGTGACTCTCGTTTTGGCTTCTTCCACTTTAGGTTTTTATCATATTCTGACGGCTAAGAGGATTAGAAATCCGAAGAACTTCGTGGTGAGTGGAGAAGGAATCGGACTGATACCTCTCGTTTTGTCCATCACCGCCACTTCCTCTTCCGCTGTTCAAATCCTAACTTTTCCGCTTGAATCTTATTATAATGGCATCAGCTTTCTGTCCTTCGGTTTACATGCCCTTTTTGCTGCCGCGTTTTGCAGTCATTTTTATCTTCCGGTCTTTTTTAAGTGCAACATAACTACGGTTTTTGAGGTAATGAAAACATAGCGCAGTTCTAAAAATTTTAATAATATTATTTTGAATGTTTCAAATAGTATTTCGATTTGAGATTTAATAAATCCATCCGGACGTTAGCATCAATCGCAGTAACAATTCAAATTGTAATGAGTATTTAGTGGCTAAAAAATAATGTAAATGCAATTCTCATTTATTAATTGATTATAGCTGTTTTACGCAGTCATTGGCATGTATGCTCCAGCATTAATCATGCATCAAGGTTAGATTTCAGTTTAAAATTTTAATTTTTGTTTACATTTTTAATAAACATTAAATAATTTATAGTCAAAAATTATTTGATTTTGAAACAATTTTTAAAGTAAATATTTTATTCCTATAAATTCTGAATTGATTATTATACCCTGATAATCCAATTATACATTATTAAATAAATGCCTGTGGTAATTATTTATCTAAATGTGCCAAAGTGCTAATGAAATTACCACACAAATTGTTTGCTTTAGTAACCGGTCTTCCCCTGTGGCCTTCTATAATATCAATCGGAGTCATTTGTGTTTTGTACACATCACTGGTAATCGAATCACAGAGATGATTAATTATCATCCATCAACCGTCCGTTTCATTTGCTTTTCAATTGTTTTAAGGGTGGATTCACCGCCGTTATTTGGGCCGATGTTTTGCAGTGTATCGCAGCGTTCGGCGTTCTCGTCCTGCTCGTTGTTAAAGGAACGATAGACACTGGTGGACCAGCACAAGTATGGGACAAACTACAAGAGGGAAACAGAACAAATTTATACGCGTAAATTCATTGAATTATAATAATTTCGTTTTCAATTATAAAAAAAAAATTTAATTTTTAGAGGAATTTCGGATCAAAATTTTCGACATTCTTCGTGGACTATCTCAATCGGTAGTTATTTTGTAATTGGCTCTTACTACGCTACTCATCAATTAAACATGCAACGATATTTGTCTAATAAAACTCTCTTCAAGGCTAAGATGTAGGCTATACTTTTAATGGCCTTACAGTTAATTACTTTTTATTTCATTCGAAATGTGTTAAAGATCGGTTTATGGTGGAGCAGTGGGGCTTTTTGTGTGGCATATGTTGTACGCCGCTGTGGGTCTCATCATGTACGCTTACTACCACCAGTGCGACCCTATCTTAGAAGGCAGAATTAAATTTCGAGATCAGTCTGTAGCCCTTTTCGCCGTAGATGTTCTCTCGGATTATAAAGGACTCAACGGGATTTTCATCGGGGGACTTATGTGCGCCACTTTAAGGTTCATTTGAACTCAACTATCTATTTCCATGATAAAATATTAATGATTGTATTTGTTTTGATTTGATTTGCAGTTCCTTGTCTTCTTTTTTAAACATGTTGGCGGCAGTTACGGTATGTGATTACATACCAATGTTTAAACCAAAAGTCTCTGATAAAGCTCTAAAAAATATTTCAAAAATTTCCGGTTGAGTACTACTTTACTTTAATTTGGTTTTCCTTTTTAACATTTTTTGAAAACAACAATATTAATTTTAGTGCTGGTGTATGGTATCGTGTGCGTCTCCTTGGTAGTGCTGATAGAAAATATGAGAACTATGGAAAATATGGCTAAAGTAATTGTTTTTTAATATTATTATCATTATTAAATGTACAAAGGCAATAATATTAATATTAATGCTTGACGATTGAAGATAGTTTTTGGTATTTATGGCGTAGCAGCCGGAGCAGTGTTTGCCACTTTTACTATTGGGATGCTTCTACCTTGGGTCAATTCTAAAGTAGATTTAAAAAAAAAAAAAACAGTAGTTGTATCATAGTAGTAACATAATATTCGTCAGGGTGCTATTTGTGGGTTCATTGGGTCAATGGTCATTCCCTTGTGGTCGTGGATTGGGAGCTACGTCAAACCGCAGTTGTTTTCAAGCGCTCCTATAAGCGCCAAAGGATGCTCCAACTTCTCTTCCGGATACACTTTCACCGAGAAAATTGTTCCCCAAAAGTACTCTTATTTAAAATTTATTTAAAAAAAAAAATTCTAAAAAAGCGTTTTAGATCTGCTTTGGATGAGGTTTATTCCATATCTTATTATTGGTATCCTTTCATATCTCTCATTTCCGGTTTGATAATTTCTATCATCTCCAATTATGCTATGGGTAAACGTTTTACTTTTCACATGTAACTGTATATAAATTTTAGAAAATAATATTTTAAATCTAGGTTTCCAAGATCCTCGTTCGGTCGATCCTAAATTGTTATTTACATTTATAAAAAAGTTAATTTACTGGCAAAAGAAAGTTCAAATGCAAAGTAATTATGATGATTATTAATCGAGTAAAATGAGATTACTAACATTGGCTTTTATTTAGTAACGATTGAAGGCGACCTTAACCGTCCGGCTGAAATGCCTCTTATGGACATTACAAACCAAACAAATAAATAAAACATCTAATTAACAAGCAAACGCCAAAAAAACGGTTGGTAAATGCCATATTTTTTTTTTTTTTTTTTGAGTTGTTGAACTATTTCATTTCCATTTAAATAACTTTTTTCTAAATTATCGACTCCTATTTTAGTCAGTCTAATATTATCCTTCACATTGAAAATCATTAAACTAAAATATGAATTAAAATTATATATAAATTTCAGAATTTTAACGATTTTTTGTGACACGTTTCGCAATAAAATTAATGCTTCAGTGAAATAAATAGGCGCCGTACTTGTAATAATAATACATTTACATTTTGTAACTTTAGAAAAATTTCATAAATTGTTTTTAAAAAATTCTTATATTGAATAATTTTTTAATAATTGTTAAAATGTAAAGCAGCAAAAAAAAGTAAAATTAGTAAACACGTTATACCGGTATTAGGTTTTTTAAAAAATTTATCTACTATCTAACAGGATACAAAGCAAAATTTGCAACTAGAAAACAACATCCTAAATTATTTTGAATCAAAAAATTAATGTTAAAGATATTTTTAAAGTAAGATTTCCTCAGTGTATTTCCCTTGAAACTTTTATGCAAAAGTGCATAAAACAGAAAAAAATTGTTTGCCAAAAATTTAATTGAAAATTAAAGTTTGATAAATCTCACTTTAAATATGATGATAAAATATTGGATGAGAGGTTTAAAAAATGACAAAAAAATCTTAAAAGAAAGAGAATCTTTTCTGGCAGAGAGGATAAAACTTTCGGGTTGATGCTCCATCGCATGATTCGGCGTTCAAGTTGTAAACTCCGTTGCCTTTAGTCATTCCCGCGCAGTTTCCCGAGACAGAGCTGACGAACCAGCCGTTGAAATTGCTGTCGAACTGCGCTCCGTCTACCCAGCTCCATGTATCGGACGCGGAGGTCCTTTGCAGACCAATCCAAAAAGTAAAGGGCAGGCTGCTATACAGGGTATTCAACTCGGTTTGAATCAATTTGTAGGTGGCGTCATCTTTGATCAAAGCTAAACTCGTTCCTTTTCCGATGCACTTATTATTGGCTTCTTCCCAGGTAGTCGAACGATCGGCATTAACAAAATATACGATATCTTTCAACCGGAAACAACCGTCTTCACAGTCTAAACCTGAAAATTGTAATAAACAAAAATTAATAATTTTGGTGTACCGGTAGTAATGCTTTTGTTTCAAGTAAATATTAATTTAAGTGGTTTATAAAATAGAGTACTATAATTATTATAAAACCATAAGTGAAGGTTAACTAGTATTTTACATTTTCAAAAGTTTTTGTTTATCTAAAAATTAAAGGACTTGCATCAATAAGCAGACAAGTCCACAAGGGCAAAATTTAAAAAAACTTTAAATTTTAGCTTTTATAGCAAATTATCTGCGCAATAATTTGGTGTTTACTGCATTTATTTGCCCCTTTATGTGATGCAAAAACAAGTTTTAAATGTTCACCCTGCTTCAAAGAAATTAATTTTTTAACGTGCAAATTGCTTTCATTTATGTGTTTATACACTGTACAAAAAAAATAAACATAAGGAAAAAATTAAGTTTCAGTTGAATAATAAATTAACTCTTAAAACTTTTTTTTTGCTGGTCAAATTCATATTGGCAAAAAGTGATTTTTTCAGTTTAATGCAGCAAGCTCTTCGATTCTAAAATTAGTTTTATAATTTGCTTGAATATAAGAAAGGATTTGCTCACTTTGACAATTTTTTCCACCCATTGGATAAGGGCAAAGTTCACATTGGTAGTCATTTCCGTTCGAATCCAACACGCAACTTCCGCCATATAAACACGGATTTGGTTTACAAGGGTTAACACTCTTAAGAGTCAAGACATTATTAAAAAAACTAATTAATTATCTTTTTTTTTAAATAAAAAGAAAAAGTATGTCATACATTAATTGTGTAGTTTGGATTCATCCATATTGGTAAATGAGTAAAAGGCCTATAATTAAAAAAAATAAACGTTCTAAAATAATGTACAATTAATAAGTAAACACGGTAGAGCAACAAAAAGTATGCACATACCTCTAATGCCTGATTATTAATTAATAATTCTACTAATGTTTTTCCAATATAATTATCGAGAATTAAATCAGCAATGTGATTCAAACACAGATTGTCAAAATTTTTAATAAAAAAAGGTATGGGGGGTCGTTAAACTTCATTCTCCTAAAATTTAAGACTGGCTAACTAATGAAATCCTATTAAATCACATTTTTAAAATCAAAAAAAAAAAAAAAAAAACTTACTTTTTCTTATTATTATTGGTAATAGTCTTGTTCAATTCTTGGATTATAACATTTAATTTTTTAATTTCACCGTCGAATTTTATATTTGCTTCATTCATTTTTTCATCCATTTTCGTTTGAAATAATCGATTAAAATGCGCGGTTAATTCATTCACAATATCATTTTTAAGCGCAGTCTGATCAACTTTCTAAAAATATATATAACCGTTGCCTTTATAAGTTATTTCATTACCGGTATTTATTTATTATATTTACCTGATTTTTAATAGCTTTTATTTCAGTTTCTATTTTTTGACTTAGAATTTGGATATCTGTATACGTTGTAGCATTTTGTTGATAAAGGTTTTTAGTCAAAGTTTTCATTTTGTTTATTTCCACTTGAATGTCGTCCAGATCGGTCTTAAAAACATCATTAATTTAAAAATAATGTTATTTTTTTATATGAGCAATAAATCCACTTACGATCAATCCATCCGGTATTTTCTTTTCTAGCAAATCAATTCTCTCATTTATAAAATCCATCTTCTGGGAAATTTTTATATAAAAACTTAAATAAATATTGAAAAAAAGAAAACCCAATGAATTACATTATAAACTATTACAGCTCATAATAGCAATCAATGAAAAAAATATTTTACTTCAAAAGATCTTTATGTTTGGTATCCTTCTGATTTCTGATCTAAAAATTGATAAGTATGACTTATTAAAACGTTATTAAAATTAATTTCGGGTTTTCTATCCTACCGGTTGTATTTCATTATTTGCATTCACACGCAAGAAATGAAAAAATATCCAAAATAAACAAAAACTGAAACTAAATCATAAAATTCAATTAAAACCAAAATTAATTAATACCGGGTAATTATAAATCTTGATTTTAATTACTTGCTATGCATTTTTACTATATCTTGGCTGAAAGCAACTTGTTATTGAAATGCAAAAAAAAAGTAAAATGTAAGTTGTATCCGGCATTTATACCTATTTATACTGCAATTATAATATTATATATTTAAAGTCTAAATTTCTTTAGAAATGTTTTTATTGTTGCAATTTTCATCTCGATCAACAACCTCAACCGTCAACGTACTAGTACTATTATTAGGTTTTTAATAAAAACTGTTAAACCATACCCGGTGCACAAAATTGATTTAATCAATTTAAGTTTGTTATAGAAAAAATGACCCAACAATTGAAAATGGCAAAACAAATCTCGGACTCATGATATTTCTTTTAATAAAAAATAATCTTGTACCGTATTCTTTTAATTTTTTTTTTTTTTTTTTGCAAAAAATTAAATTTTACTCTTGAATTTTTTCCCCTATGCAAAGGAGGTTACTTAACTTGATAAGAAAACAGATACAGTACTTTCTTAATGTAAGAATATGAAAAGTTTAAATTTGAAAGTTAAATTGCTTAATTTAAGTTAAAGGCTTCAGTAGCTGCATTCAGTTAAGAATCAAACGTCACTATTAAAGACAAAAGTAAAAGTATTATTGCAAGGTCAATTCAAAATTTAAACTTCTTGGACTATGTTCACTT
>JAQGAY010000852.1:0-19384 GCA_034698085.1 Polydesmus angustus | reverse complement strand
AAAAAAAAAAAAATCTGAAGAGAAAGCAAAATAATTATTATCTTGCGCATACGTTTCAACTTTGCGAAGAATTTACCGCCATAAAAGCGCCTAAAGTAGGCTTTTTTTTTTTATTAAAAAAAGGGAAAAGAAAGGCAATTCCCCTAAATGGAGGAGGGGGAGAGAATGCAGTTGTAATGTACAGAAGAAGCGAGGGGAGGGAAGGTCCCTACGGTAGGTTTTTCGGAAGAGTTCATTTTTTCCAAAGGCGAGAAAAGAAGTTAAGAAAATGCGCATGCGTATTTGTAGTTTGTTGCTGCGCGGAGAAACACGAGACGTCATCGTGAGAGAGTGAGCACGGAAAAGTGACTGGTGTTGAACTGCGGGAAGAACGAAGACGACAACCGCGGCGCGCGCTCGTGTTCGCTCACGGTCATCCACCCCAAAAATTCGCTTTCCATTAAAAATGAATTGTGTTAACGAATAACTCGCCGGGATTTATCTTCCATTTCCAAAGATGTAGATCGAGCATTTATTGGTAAGTAAAGCAATTCACATATTTATTTATTTTTTTTAAAAAATCTCTAATTTTCTATCACCGTATTAAATACCCGTATACGTTCATTATGCCCAGTACAGTACAGTAATTGAATGAGGTATATCACGTAAAATTCATCATAAACATAATAATTATCTTACGACGCTTAATAGATTTATATTCTATGAATACTCGCCTTTAATTTTATTCTTTTCCTCCTAAATATTTCGTCAGGTTTCACTGAAACATTCGTCAAAATTGGTTTTAGCCTTGCACAAAATGTTGTCAGTCAAAGGTCGCCATGTTGTGTAGTTCATCTTCGGAATAAACATCATTTGCGCATGCGCAGTGATTTACTTTCTCCCGCTGGGATACAGGGCGCTTCATAAATAATAAAAGACGTTTTTATATTGTTATCTATCGCAATTTTGTTTATTGTAAGTATTTGTTTTTTATATTATTTCTTTTTGTTTTATAGCTGTAGTAACTAGGTGTGAATAATAGATAATAAGGTATTTGTCACGTTATTTATTGGAAAAAATACTGCATTTTTATGGGTCGATTTTTCATAGCGGATGTGTTAAATCTGTAAGGTCATCATCGCAAATGAGTAAGCGAGAGATAGAGTGAGAGAGGGGAGAGAGCGAAAATGATGTCACTTAAAAATTACAATTTCCTTCCAAGTTAAAAATTAAAGTTTGTCGTTTAAACCTCAATTTAGTGTCATCAATCAATAGAGGAGCGTGTTTAAGGAAGGTTTTTATCATCGGAACATCTGTTGACGCTAAACAAGGGCAGATGGGGATACATGGTATATTCGGATGATGATGGGGGCGAGAAGAATCATGTAGTCTTGGTACAGAGGCGTTGGTACCCCTATAGTGTGGTGTGGTGAGGAGAAAATGAACAAACCAGAAGGATAAACGGCTGTCGAGAGCAATAAAAAGGGTTGACTCTCTCCTTCAATCACTGTTCTTGAAAAAAAAAAAAAAATGAAATGAAATGAAATGAACGGCTTTAACAGTTAACAAAATCATGTAGCAAACGGTAGGCTTACTGTCAATTAAAAAGCTAACAAACTCGATTTCGACGGAAAATACCAATTTTGCTACAGGGCGGAATAACATCAAGCGAGCTTTTTTAAAAAAAAAAAAATAAATAAGCGAGTGTTTTCTAAATAAATAAGGTATAAATTAAATACAGTACTACTACATGTTTTGCATTAATGAATAATTGATTTTTGGTTTGCACGGTCAAAATCTAGAATTTAAGTCTTTAAAGTAGAAATGTTAATAACTTTTAACTTAAAAATCTCGACGATGAAAAGCTGCTTTTAAACTGGATTTTTTTGTTGGGTATCTTCAAACGAAATACAGGGAAATCTTTTTTTTATTTTTTTTTTTTTATTTATTAATGCTGGAATTGTTACGCACACGCTATATTTTTAGTTTAAAATTTAATTGCTTAAGATTTCTAATCCCTATAATGTCTCTTTTAGAAAAAGATAAAAACGTTGAATTAATTAAAAGAGTAATTACCGTATTGAAAAGAAATTTGAATTAGGTTGTAATTTTAAATACTAGATAATAACGGCTAGATTTTATAGAGAATATAGTAATTATTCTTATGCAACTGATAATGCGTAGAAATAAATTTCATCTGATGAAATAAAAAAAATTTAAGTGGCATTAAAATTATCGTTTATGAAGAAATATTATTACGAGTTGTATAAAATTAGTTTTTACAAGCTTTTTTTTTTTTTTTGGAAAAAATTTAAAATTCGATTCATAATATTTTAAACGTATTAATAATCTACTTTTACGTCAACACTTACCGGTAGATGATGAAACCTCGATAATTCGAATCGCGACTATAGTTCGGTCTACATTAATTCAGATTTTTCTGTACTAGGTTAGTTTTTAAGGGTTTTTTTTAAAAAAAATTGATGCGCAAATTTATTGGAATTTAATGTTCATATTTGTGGGTTGAAAAAATATTTTTATGGCTTAAAGCGCCTAAAAAATTGTTCTACTTTTGATTAATTTCAAACGAGCTAATCGTAAAATTTGTTTTAAAAATTTTATCTCTATTTCGGTACTGGCTCATTTATTTTAATAATTATTATATTGGGATGGGCTTTTTTATTTATAACTACATGTACATTATCATATTGGCGTTCCGTCCTCAGTCCTGAAATGAGATTAGAATAGAAACGATCTAATAAATTTGATATATAATATCGGGATCTTGGCAATATTATTAAAAAATACAAGTACAGTAAATAAAATCATAAAGGATTTGTTTACATTTGGGGTTTGCAATTTAACGTACTCGACCCACGTTGTACGTTGTGGCGAGGCGTTGTCGACCTTCAACGCGGATTCGGAAGATGTTTATGGCAGGATCGGATCGATATCGATGTCTGCGTCGGGATCGAGGAATGGGCTGTGCCTCATTCAACGCCTTAACACGAGCGTCGGGGGAATGCTTATTTTGTCTGGAATCTCAAGTGGGAGACAGTTACACGCCATTTTATTAATGTCCTTTTCACTGCTTTCGTAAAGACGAATAATAAATTCTAGTTGAAATATATCGGATGTTTGGTTATAGAAATTCTAGACGCTGTTAAAACAAATCTTTAGCGTGGATGTTAGGGGGCGCTTGAATTTAACCGCTCAAAATCAACATTGGTCCTTTTTTATAATGTTGGCATTGTCAAATTAATTGTAAAATAAATAGTTGAAATACATTTTGATCGTTGTTTAAATGATTTTAGCTTCAGATTGAAAGATTTATTAGCCAATTTTAAGCTGCTGTTTATAATTAGGCTTACGTTTTCATGGCCAGTTTTACGTTTTAGTTTGAAGCGCGCGAGTCATTAGTTTTAAGTGTCATTCTTTAGTTTTGTTTTTAGCTAATTTTAGTCATTTAAAGCGACATTAAGGCAACGAGATATTAGAATTTTAAAATGGAACAGTTTGTATTTTGATTTGCAGCCTACTGATTCTTTTCGAATTGCGTTTGTTTATTTTTTCTAATGTGCTAGGGCGTAGTGACCATTTTTATCTCCCCCACTGACTTTCTCGCTTAATTTTTTTTTTTTTTCGTTGTTGTTGTTAGTAGACCAGAACTTTATTCCCAATCCCACCTACACCTTCCACTCTGATCTTTAAAAACACCAGATTTCTTTTTTTTTTTTTTTTTGCAACCTGCGATTTAAGTTGAAATAGTTAAGAGTGGTACACTGGTGTTGACGGTGTGTGTGGTCGGATACGTTACGGTACCTTATGGAAACGACGTAGGTGGTGATTTAAATGCAGGACAACGCAATTTAATGTAGGACTGGTTCTTTTTTTTTTTCTTCCTTTAGTAATGTGCAGGAGTTGCTTGTGAAAGTCTTTTTAGTTAATCTAGATAATATTACAGTAGTTTTTATGGTTCATAATAAAGAGTTTTTCCAAACACTTTTATGTCGAGGTCCTTAAAAACATTTCGTTAAATGTGACGTCACTTTATACATTTTGAAACTAAAATAAAACGCCTTATCATACGTCTTTTGGCTCCAACTAACTTAACATTGATGTAAAAATGACATCGCGTTTATTTTAACATAGTGTCTTAAAAAAAGGTCTGCTCAAACAATGATACTGACAAAATTTATTTCTAAATCCTGGTTTATCCGAGAGCCCGTATAATCCAAGCTGTGATTTTAAATTTTTTTTTTAAATAGATTTTTGCATTAATATGAATGCAAAACTATGATAAATTTTTTCAAATGCATTTTTTAAATTGAAATGTTGTTAAAATTTATATTTATACGATACGTGTATTTATTTTTTAGCTTTATATTAAATTTAATTTGATTTGTCAGCTTAATAGGGGCAAAAATCACACATACTTGTATACAGCGTTTACATCATAAATAGTTTTCCACAAAAAAAGTACAGTGTGGTTTATCTGAGTTAGACTCGGTTCGTATTAACTCATATAATCGATGTTTTGCTGTATTTGTTAAAATTGAAAGCAGCAACGAACGACAGTACATGTATTGCGAATTTGGCGTGTAAGAATTTTTTTTTTTGAAAGGGAATAAAGAAAGCTTTTAAATTTTAAAAATGAATCTTGCGCAAATTTGTTTTGGTTTACATCAAGCCACATAATAATTTAGTTTTGCATGTGGCAATACAGTAGGCCTACTCCGTAATTGCTCAGAAACTATTAAGCAACTTTCACACGGGGGTTAAACGCGCGTCTTTTTTTTTTTGTTGCATAAAATGTCCGTGTGAAAACGCCCTTATGGTACTTTTGTAACAAGTTGAGATTTTAAAAAGAAATCTGTGTTCCGTGATCTTGAGGTCAAAATATTGTAAACAAAAGAAAAATTTACAGTACTGTATAATACGTGTATATGTAAGACACCATTACTGCATCATGTAGATTTTGAGTGCAGCAAATAAGTTTTATCACTTTTACTAGCTGCATTCAGTAACTATTAAAAGTCATATTCAAGACAAAAGTCAAAGTATTATTGCAAGGTTCCTTAGGGACGCAAATTATTTAAAAAAAAAAGAAAAAAAAGGGGCAATTCAAAATATTTTTTGAGCTTCTATCTTTTAAGTAAACATAGTCCAAGAAGTTTAAATTTTGAATTGACTTTGCAATAATACTTTTACATTTGTCTTTAATAGTGACTTTTGATTCTTAACTGAATGCAGCTATTCTAAAGTTATTTAAAAATTTGATTTAAAACATAATTACGAGTATATAAATATTTTGATATTATTTTTTTTTTTTTATATTTAATTATTTTTTTTAAATAAGCGAAATTTTAGCTGTTGATTAAGTTTCATGTGTTTACATGCTGTTATTAACTTGTTAAATTTAATAGCGATTATGTTTTATTGCAATCGTCAGGGACGTAGAGATCAATTAGCCAAGCGCTTTAATTTAACCTTTAGGCACTTATTATCCGGCGATTCGTGTTCGCCATAATTATTTAACGAGGTCGTGTGTCTTATACAATATTATGCCATATTATACTTGTAATTGTACTGCAATTAACATTCCATTTTGCAGCAGATCACCACTTAAAAATTATTGGTTTTAATAGCTGTGCTGGCACCATTTAAGAACGTAATTTTCAGTTTTCTTCGTTTTTAAAAGCAAAATTAATTACATTTGAAAAAAAAAAAAACATTTTTGATGAAAATAAACTGTAATTCAATTTTTCGTGATCTGCGATCTTAGTTTAGGCCTTGTTTTTCTAATAAATATTTTTCATGCAAATTCAAATCTGAAATTAAAATAATTATTTCGTGTATGATTAATATTTGAAATTACAAAAACTAATTCGTGCACGTTTACTTTTGAATAGTTCGATGATTTTACGTGCAATTTAAATTTAAATTTTTTAGTAATAATTTTAATTACCGGCAGTTAACGAAATTTTAACTTTAAGCATTGCTTATGTATAGTCAGGTTTTTAGAATACGTTGAGTGATTGTAGTTTTTTTTTTTTTTTTGATATCATAAATTTGTTTACATGTAAATTAAATTTTTTATATCGTAACATTTTACAGTATTTTTTTTTATTACATGCTTCTAATATTTAATGGAAAATCCGGTTCTCTTTCTGTATATTCAATTAATTAAGATTATAAATGCATATGATAATACGGAAGTTACGCTCGATTAATGCAAGGCCAAGTTTTTGCTGATAACTACATGTTAAAAAAAAATTAACGATATACAAACAGGATTTAATTATGTTCAATTACAAAGTTAGAGTAGTAACACACACATACAAAAAAAAAGCCGTTTTAACATGTTAATTTATCAGAGTTGTCCGATTAGTTGCTAAACTTTTATTGACAGGAATAATTGGTTACGTCAAGATTTAAAGGAACGTATTTGAATGATGGAATGAATCGAAGCGTAAACTCGAAATTTTATTTGAATGAATAAATCATAGGATTATTTTAAACTTTAAAAGAGTACACTTTTTTTTATATAAAAAAAAGAAAAGATGTAAATATTTTATGTTGCTTCCGCGCTCTCTTTAAACTACTTGTAATTAACTTTTTATTAGCTCTGACGAGTTGAGCTGTTACTCGCATGAAGGGAATATCATTAAAATAATTAATTATTGCGCACTCAATTTGCTCAATTTTTAATTCGAGAAATTCCGTTCCATAAAAATTATCGCGCTAATAAAATTTGCCCAAAATTAAATTAACCAAAAAATATACCGGGTGACTGAAAAGAAAGGATCCAACTGCTTTAAAAAAAAACTAGCAAAGATAAAAAAATTAAAAATTGTGTCATTTTACAGAGAAATACATTTTTTGTGTAAAAAAATAGTTTTTTAGTTACTTCAATAAATGTTTAAAAAAACCTAAGAATTCCAAAAATTACTTTTGACACTCATTTGAGCAGTACTATCCTGTGATAACAACGCAATAACAATGAATCAAAGATGCAACAACAATTAAAAAATAATGTAAATAATAAAACATTGCTGCAGACATTCGAAATGAAAATAATTTAGAATTAGTTCTAGATTTTAGTTGAATTTGCGTGTATCAAGTGGTCAATGCGGCCAGCTGCATTAATGGCATTCATTTTACTGCATAGAGAGCGTTTAAACTTGCCTAATTTTAAACGTACAGAATTATTAAAAAAAATTCCTAATATTAAAATTTTATTACTTTTGAAACAATTTATTAATTGAATTGAAACAATTTACTAAAAAATTTTCTTTTTTTGAAAAAAATAATATTTTTAATATTCTCTAAAAAAATATTAGCATGGAAACTTTTATTTGTGAAAAACTTTATTTTTTGATAGCAGGCGGAAGTTGGATCCTTACTTTTCGGTTACCCGGTATATATATTACTAAAGCATAAATTTAAAAACGTTTGGAAGTTTTTTATTTTGTTTTATTATTAGGCCTAATGTATTATTTTTATTGTGTTACGGTATTAATATTTTTAATTTTTTGATACCTGTTTTATCGTTTTATCTTTATCTTTTATTATTTTTCGCATGCTTTTTTAGTTAAACAAAAAAGAAAAAAAAAATACGGTAATAACAAAAAGTTAAATTGTGCAGAATTGAATGAAATCCTACCCCCGATGTAAACAATAGCAGTAAATTATACTTCCACTCTCAAAAGAACAAACAAAGTAAAAGCAAGTGTCAGAAATAATTACCAATAAAGGTCAAAAAAACACGTTGGCGAACATTACCGGTGGAAAAGAAGTAACAAACGTGAGCTTTAATAGGAATAGGTTTATTATTTTTTTTAATGGACTTATACCGGTAATATTATTATCATAGCGAGCAATAGCAGCAGTAGCATCATGTTGAATAATGAGTGTACGGCGTGTTGTTTGTGAGAATTTCCCTCTATTGTGAAAACGAAAATGGTTCACTCATCTTTCGTTCGCGTGTGTTATGTGTGTGTGAGCCATCAAAATTCTCTCCCGTCTCTTTTTCAAGGCTTTTGTGTGCGAACAGGAAGAGAGATAAGGCGAGGGCACGTGTTTGAGCAGGTGCAAACTGAAGACACGTGCTGTTCACCGTCACTTCTCTAACCATCTTCATCTTTGTATGCAAAGTCAAGCTTGTCAACAAAATAAACTTGAATAGCAAAATAAAGTGAAAACCAAAAAAATTGCTTTTTAAACTCTTAAAAAAAAATAGTATAAATTTAAAAAACGACGACTAAAATGTTAAAAATCAGGGAGAAAAATAAATTCTAAGATAAACTAAGAACTATTTTTTTATATAAAAAAAAAAAAAAAGTTGTGACAAAAGAAAAATTCTGAAAAGTGACCAAAGTTTAAAAAATGTAGTAAACCGTAAAATGTAGTAGACAAATTTCTAAAAATAAATAGTGACTAACTTTTAAGTAACAGTTTTTTTTTTACTTTTAAGAAAGACATTTTTAAGAGGGTAAAAACTTTTTATTTAGTAACGAATCTAAAAAACGAGCAAAATTTAAATAAATGTAACCAAATTAAAATAATAGTTATTAACTTCTATTTTAAAAAAAGCAGTGAAAAGTAGGTTGTTTCTGTGAAAAGTGACCAAAGTTAAAAAAATGTAGTGAACCAAACCAAAATATGACAAACTTCTAAAAATAAATAGTGACTAACTTCCAAGTAACAATTTTTTTTTTTACTTTAAAAAAAGACATTTTTAAGAGGGTAAAAACTTTTTATTTAGTAACGAATCTAAAAAGCGAGCAAAATTTAAATAAATGTAACCAAATTAAAATAATAGTTATTAACTTCTATTTTAAAAAAAGCAGTGAAAAGTAGTTTGTTCAACAGGAAATAAGACCAGAAAAAATTTAAATATAATTTTTTTAATGTTACTGTCAGTTCGTCTTGGGTGTCATTTCTTGCATTAAAAAAATATGGTAAGCGCACTTTTTTTATATATATTTTGGTCCGCTGATTTCACGTAATTTAGTAGCGGAAAACGCCGCGATATTTCATCGTACACGGTGCTGCATAGAAAATTGATGACACGCGATGCATCCTCATCATCTCATCCCGTTGCAGCGTTGGTAAGGAAGGGGTTGGCAGAATAGGCGCTTTTCAAGTGCAAAGAACGCTATTGTTCGGACTTACCGCGGGGAAACTGGCGACAAATAATATTATGAACGATCGTTTGAAGATGGATGAGGAAGTTGGGAAATGGCACACGCTCTGTTTCGATTTTAATTCTTTTTTTTTTTTTTTTTACTCGAACATCAAGTGTCGCCATTATTTTGTTTACTTGAGACATGCACCGTGAATTCTAATAGAAACGGACGGTTATGTTTTTCTTTGCTCTCTCATTAAATTCAACTTCCGCTAACGTTTTAGTGAGTGTACATAGCGTGAATAAAATTACACTTGCTTTTGTAACAGACGAGAGTTGTTTTCTAACCGTTCGAGAAGAACTTGACATAGTTTTTTTTCAATGTCTCTGTCACTATACTGTAGTACGAAATACATGTAGTAGTATAATAATAGGCTTATAATGCTTAAACAAAATCTAGGAGGATCACTTTTCTAGAAATATTTTAATTGGTTTAAATATTGAAATTTAATATTATTTACGCAATTATGGTTAATATTTTTGCAATATTATTTCCATTTTTTTTTTGTTTAATTTGAAATGTTTGATTTATCTTTTTATACTTTATTTATATTTTTACCGGATATTATTATTATTATTTTTTATAATACAGTATTGTGTTTATTATTCTTTTTTTAATAATTAAAACTAATTTAGCAATTAATTTCTTTTTTTTTTAAAGTCAGTTTGTGTTGCATTTTTAATTTGATTTTTTTTTAATAAAACATATTTTATCAACTGTTAAAGTCTTTACAAGTAGGCCTACAGTAATTTGAAAAAGAACTATTAATTACTTTATTTTAAAAGTCATTAAAGGCATATAAATACAATGTAACTCCAATATTCGCCATTAATCTGTTCCGGAAGGGAGGACGAATATTTGAACGGACGAATATCGAATCACTTTTTCCCATAGGAATTCATTAAAAAGGGTTTAATCAGTTTTCAGCCATTAATTTACCTGTATCAAAATTCGACTTCGGAATACATTTTTCTTACTGTACATAACCACTTAATATGGTTTTATCATTATGATAGGGACTTACTAGTCATAATGTTTAAAGGATTTACCAGCACTTGTTTTTTTTTTTTAAAGAAGTTATCCAATTTGACTTGGTTTTTTTTTTTTTTAAATTAAAATTTTCCGAAAACGTCAACGAAAAAATAGGACGAAAATCAAACGATTATTGGGGCTCCACTGTAATATATACCGGTATTTGTTTACAAAAATGAATGCTAAATTAGTATGATTATTATTATGCTAGGTTAAACTAAATAATAGCATGTTAACCCCTTTACTGGTTTCAATGACAGTATCATTTTTTGGTGACGGGTAGTTTCCCCATTTAATTAGCGAAAATAAAATAATTAAGCGTGTTGTTTAATAAATCAAATTAATTGAAAGCTAAGTACCGTAGCATCAAAAACAAAAACAAAAAAATTCCTCCGTGAACATTGTTTTTGATTCTGAATGGATTAATTTTTTGCATTCCAATTTATTCCAATCTTCACGGAAGATATTATTCCCGTTTATTCCCCACACTAATAGTAACTATGCTCACACTAAACAATCGTGCATTTTATCACGTAGCGTTTTCCCATCGTAATTCAATGGATTAATTAAGCCGAATAGTCTCACAGTAACGTTGCTGTGGTTTTCATCGCAAACAACGGTTGTTTTTCCTACTAATACAGTACAGTACTACTGTAGTAGGGGAGGATTGGTAGGGGGAAGTTACGAGGGAAGAGACAGGAGTTTCGTGCGGAAACTCCTCCCCTCGCAACCGTATCTCGGGTGAGTAAGTAGAGCGCCTGCGCCAGGTTGCTATAGTCGCCAGAAGCAGCGAAATCGGAAAAGATGGTCTTTACAAAAGCTGTTCAATGGAGATGGCCAAATTAATTAGGATCAACTTGGAATATACGGCATAAAGATGAATAAAGACGCGGAGAATGTGAAATGCAGGAAAGTTGAGGTGAGCGGGAAAATAAAAACAACCTGAATTTTTATACGTAATAATGGCGAAAGGTGGTCGCGGAGGAAAAAGAGAGATAGCACGCACAAGAAAACAAAAATGGCGGATGATCTAGCTTTTCGTAATTCTTTTCTTTCTTTTTTTTTTTTTGAAAACATTTGCGTGGCGAATTTTCTAATTATATAGATTGGGTTAAACCTTTATGCTAGTTAAATGTGTTTAAAGAGTTAATGAAAAAATATGAGTTGAATGTGTGAAGGTGAAAGTGAAGGAAGGTTCACTCACCTTTTCAAGTTGAAACGCAAAAAGAAAAATCCTCGAGCAATATATTCATGACGTATTGAGAGTGGGTGCACGTGCTGAATTATGCAAGTGCCAGTTGCGATGAAGTTTATGGAAATACCAATATAATGGACACGTTGAATGGTATAGGTAGGGGCGAAAAAAAAAATGAGCCTATTGAATGACGTTGAAGAAATTAGTTTGAATTGGAATATTTGAGATGAATGAAAGCGAATGGATGAAATAATTGCTAAATATACACGTACTCAAAATAAATTTTTGAAAGGTTTTTTTAAATAAATTACGAATACACAATTGAATGTGCTGATCTTGAAATTAATAATTTGAGTAAGGGAATAAAATTTAAAAATTGAAACAATTTTTTTAGTGCGGTTTAATGATTAAATAAAAAAAAAGGTATTTTAATGAGATTATTTTAGCTAAGTTTATAAATTGGAACAATAATTTTAACTAGTGAAATAGTAAACCTGAAACAATTATTTTAGACAGGTTAAAGGAGTAAACAGTTGTTTTGGAAAGCTATAAATAATGTACATGTCGTTACAGTTAAGTTTTGAAGATGAAACAATTACGTTAATGACAACTAAAAGTGAAAGTGAAACTATTAATTTAGCGAGGAATAATGCTAGAAGTATAAAAGATGAGGAATAAAAGTGCAAACAGCTATATTAATTTAGCCTTACGCTTTAAGGCATTAATTTAAATTGCAGGTTAGTGAGCCACAATGATATTTAAGCGTTTATTTTCGGAATAGTAATGCTCGAAGCAATTGTTTTCGTTCTTGATATTGATTAAAATTGTAATCTATTATTGCGCTTTGTATGGTAGTAATTATGTAGTACCCGGTACTTTATAAAATTTTCATTTTATTGATTTATAACTTATTATGCAATCATTAAATAAGAACTTTTTTAAATTATAATATTAAACCCATTGTAATGGTAAATTATAACACTTAAAAGAATTAATTGGTTGTTGACAGGTACTTGAAAAAATAACAAGTTTTTATACGGTATACTTAAAACAGCTAGAAGATAATCTAAGTCTAAGCAATTTTGAATCTTCAAATAAAATATTGTATTAAAAATTTGAGTTTGGTGTGTTTTCTTTTCTATTTACAGTTATTGGCCATCTGTAGAAATAGTTTGGAGTTTGCTAAAATGCCTGTTCGGCGTAACGCTCCGGGATGGTGCAGTTGCTTTCAGAGCAACGAACCTCCTGAAATTACTTATAAAGTTGTGGAAAATGGAGGCGTGGTCAACTTGCAGCCTCTCACTCCAACTCAACCAATGCCTGAAGATGATGAACTAAATGCGAAGTTTGCGGAGCTCGTGGTACGATTTTCAAAATTACTAATCTATAATTCGATGGATTTTATTGATTAACGCATAATGATTATAGGACGAGCTTGACTTAACCGCTCAAAAAAGAGAAGCCATGTTTGGTTTACCTGCAGAGAAAAAATGGCAAATTTATTGCAGCAGAAAAAAGGTACGCTTTTCTTATAAATTATCTAATTAATTTTGGTCAAAAATTAAAGTTTATAAATTTTTGTTTTTAATAAACTTTTATTTTTATAGGATGAAACGGTCAGTGTTTCTACTCATTATCCTGATTATTATATCGAAAAAGTTACGGCTATGTCGATGGTATTTCAATTTAATTTAAAAAATGTGATGTTAATTAATATTGAAACAAATTTAATAAATTTTATTTAAATAGCTATTATTCCCTCAAGATCAAGATGAATTGGCAGCAAGAACTAAACAGTTAGACAGTTTAAAAACGGCTTTGAGAACGCAGCCTCATAGGTAAAATATTAAAAATTATTGTTTTTTTTTTTGCAAATTATTAATTAAATTATTGTAATTATACATATTTTTTTAAAATTTTTTAGCTTTGTAACCCGATTTATTGAACTTGAAGGACTTTCGTGTTTACTTAATTTCTTAACAAATATGAATTACGATACAAGTCAGAGCTCATTACACACTTCAATAATTGGATGTTTTAAAGCATTAATGAATAATTCAGTATGTTGATAATGAAATACATGTAGGGTTTTCTTTTAAAACGCAAAACTATAATAATTAAAAGTTGTTTTTTTTTTATCCGCCTTTCCTTAATTTTTTTTAATACCGGTACATTACTGGTAAAAAAATTTAAGATTTTGGTAAAACTTAAAAGTACGGTTTTCATAAAATCTTTTGCAAAGTTTTATTTGGTTATTGCGTTTTAATTGAAACACCAGATAAAATAAATCTTTTTCTAATATATTTATTTAATAGAATGGTCGCTCTCACGTATTAGCTCATCCAAACAGTATCGATATCATTGCTCAGGGTTTGGGTTCGGAAAACATTAAAACAAAAATTGCTGTGTTAGAAATTTTAGGCGCTGTTTGTCTTGTTCCCGGTGGTCATAGGAAAGTATTGGATGCAATGCTAAACTATCAAAAATATGCATGTGAGCGCACAAGATTTCAGGTAAAACTTCACCAACTGTATACAATTTAATAATGAAATTTAAGCATCTTAATTTTTACAAATTTTTAGGGCATTATCAATGATTTAGATAGAAGTACGGGGATTTACAGAGATGAAGTGAACATGAAGACAGCTGTGATGTCTTTTATAAATGCAGTTTTAAATTATGGACCGGGACAAGTACGTGTTTTTTTTTTATTATTTTAAAACTGAAAATCTTATTTTTTACATTTTTTTAGGATCATTTTGAGTTTCGAATCCATTTGCGTTACGAATTTCTTATGTTAGGAATTCAACCTGTTATAGATAAACTTCGTAGTCACGAAAATGAGACTTTAGATAGGCATTTAGATTTTTTTGAGATGGTGAGAAATGAAGACGAAAAGGAATTAGCTCGACAATATGATAAAGTAAGTTTACGTTCATAATTTTCTTTTAAAAAAAATGAGAAAATTAAATGGTTAATTTTAAAAATTTACGTGTTTTTTTTTAAACCATTGACACATCTCTTGTTTTATCAATTTTTTAATAAACTATTTTCTAAATCTTGGCTCAAGTATTTAAATTTATCTCACTTTTTATTGGAAATTCTTGATTACCGGTACTCTATTATCCGTTATTTTAATATTTTTTTGTTATTTTTATTAGATTCACATTGATACCAAAAGTGCAACTTCTATGTTTGATATTTTAAAAAACAAACTAAACCATTCACCTGCTTATGTGCATTTTTTATCTCTTTTGCAACACTTTCTTTTGCTACCTAGTAGGTTACAGTAATAGTAATATTTATTAAAAATTAGACTCAATTACCGGTATTACAGGAAAGAAAAATAATATAATTATTGTAATTTATGCGTTATCTTTATTTGTCTGTGATGACGACAAGGAAATAATAAAAAATAACATTAAAATTGATTATAAAGTTACAAAATATTTTACTATCGTAGTTTAGTATGTAGTTACAGTATTTGCGAATTGAGTTTAATTTATTAATAAATTATTTTTGGGAAATTCTAATTGATTTTGAATTCTAGCTAATGGACGAACTTGCTCTCAGTATTGGTTGCTGTTCGATAGGGTTGTTCAGCAAATAGTTTTACAAAGTGAAAATCAAAATAATCCAGATGTGACTCCAATCTCCATCAACGTCAATGAAATAGTTAAATTGTTCGTACTAAAAATTGTCAATAATGATAATACCATTAACCAAAATTAAAATTTTTAGACTTGCTAAAGAAGAAGAATTATTGGAAGCACGCAACAAGGCAGAATCATTGGAAAGAGAAAATTCAGATTTAGCAACAAAATTAGCAAAGAAAGAACAAGAATATGATGTTAAAGTGCAGGAAAAAGTAAATCACCATAATTCTCGCTTAATCGTATAACTTTTAGATAATAAAAATATATCAAATTATTTAGGATGATATGGAAGTTGCTGTTACTAAAATGAGAAACAAACTGGAAAAAGAATCGGTTGGTCACATGGAAGCTAAACAAAAGATAGCGGAACTGGAGTGCAAAATGAATGAGCTAACTATAATAGTAATAATTTTCAATCTAATTTCAAAAAGAATTATATTTTTAATACTATTTGAGTATGATTTCAGAATTTTTAAAATTATTCGCTTTTTACAAATTGCTTTAATTACGGTATGTTTAATTTTAGATGGAAGCTGAGAAAGCTGAACGAATTCGATTGGAAAATATAGTTCAAGGCGGAAGTCTTCCTGATGATGCAAAAGTTGGCTTATCCCGTAAAATGCCTGAATTTGTTCCGGCGGCGCCTCCTCCTCCACCGGCACCTTCAATATTCAATGGTGCTCCACCTCCCCCTCCTCCTGGACCTCCGCCACCTCCAGCGCCAAGTACCTGTCAAATTCATACTACAGTATCTGTAATTATATAATTCTTTAAAATATTTGTGTTAGATTGCTTATCTAATTCAAGACCAGTTGCGTTTAAAAAGAACATTCCAAAATCAAATAATCCATTGAAATCATTTAATTGGTCCAAATTGCCCGACGTACGTTATAAGAGTCTTTTGTGAAAATTCCATTTTAATTTAATAAGATGTTTTATTACAGAGTAAACTAAACGGCACCGTTTGGACCGATATTGATGACTCTAAATTATATCGAATAATTGATCTAGAAGATTTTGATCGCACTTTTTCTGCATATCAAAAGCAGGTGAAATCCTCTAATTAATAATTTAGACCGGTGTTTATATTTAAAATTGTATTTAAATATTAGAATGATGGGTCTGTCGAAGATTTATTAGTTGGAAAAACACGTTGTCGCGAGTTTTCAGTAATTGATGGGAGAAGGGCTCAAAATTGCACAATTTTACTTTCCAAGTTAAAAATGACTAATGAAGAAATATGCAAGGCAATACTAAGTATGGACAGCAAAGATCAGCTACCGAAAGATATGATTGAACAGGTTTTATCTTTTAATGTAAAACTAAAACTTGGGTTACATTGTTTTAATTTATCATCTTTCGCTTAGATGTTAAAATTTATTCCAAGCATGGAAGAGAAAGCACTATTAGATGATCATAGCACTGAAATAGAACAGATGGCGAGAGCTGATAGATTTCTTTATGAAATAAGCAGGTAACATTTAGTTTTTGTTACGTAATTATTATTTTTTTTAAAAAAAACTACATTAAAATGATCTTTTAATAGGATTAATCACTACGAGCAAAAACTCCGAACTTTGTTTTACAAGAAAAAATTTAGTGAAAGAATTAATGATTGCAAACCTAAAGTTGCCGGTAATAAACAAAGGCATTTTTTATAATAATAAAAAAAAAAAAAAAAAAAATTATAATTTTGTACCGGTACTTTTGTTTAAAAATTTATTCTTTAGCTGTCACTGAAGCTTCAAAGGAGGTGCAACGTAGTCGTCGATTAAAACGTATTTTGGAGATGGTGTTAGCCTTCGGAAATTATATGAATCCTGGTCAACGAGGAAATGCTAGCGGCTTTAAACTCGTCAGTCTCAATCGAATAATTGATACCAAGTCCAGTTTAAATAGAAATATGAATCTTCTTCATTATCTTGTAGATACTTTAGAAAAGCAGGTTAATTTTTTTAAACTAAACGTTTCTGAACAATAATGTTGACAATTTTGTTTTCATATTTTTTAAAATAAACAGTTTAAAGACACTTTGCGACTGGATGAAGATGTGGCACACGTGTGCAAAGCCGCCAAAGTCAAGTACATATTTTTTTATTATTTTTTACTAGTACTGTAGTTTGAATCGATGTTTTATCTTTAGCATGGTCGAGTTAGACAAAGATATAAATTCCTTAAGGAACGGTTTGAAAGAAATTGAAAAGGTAAATCTAAAATTATTACAGAAAATTTATATAAATGCAATGATAACCTTATTTCAATTAGGAGCTCGAATTTCATCGCAAACAACCTTTAGTTGTTGGAGATCGTTTTGTTCCGGTAATGAAAGAGTTCATTACAACGGCTACCTATAATTTCTCCGAATTAGAAGATTCATTCTTGGATATGAAATTGAGGGTATGGTTTGATTTTTGAATACGTGACGTGCAATTTAATATTCATGTTTTTTTTATAGTTTGAAAAGGTAGTCAAGTTGTTTGGGGAAGATCCGTCAGCAATTCAACCTGATGAATTTTTTGGCATATTTGATGCATTCCTCACGAATTTTAATGAAGCCAAACAGGAGAACGAAAATTTTAAAAGGAAAAAAGAAGAAGATGAAAGAAGAGCCAAACAAGAAATTGAAGTAACTGAAAATTAGCATTTTTGTCAATGCTTTAAAAAAATATCAATTTTAATTATACTTTTGAAAAGAATAATGCTATACTTCCGCAAACAATTACATTGCGGAAATAGGTTAACGTATTCTTTTAGAGCATTGGCCATACAAAGCTACATGCATATAAAAAACAGCTTTTGATAAATGTTTTTACTGAATTTTAGATAAAGAAGCGTGTTCAAGAGAGAAAAGATAGTATAACAGAGACCAAAACAAAATTGGTTAGCGTAATAAAAAATGGTCATACGAATGGGTACACCAATGGAGGAAATGAAAAAGGAGATTTTGATGATCTCATCTCGGCTTTGAGAACAGGTGACGTGTTCGGCGAAGATATGGCGAAATTAAAGCGAACTAGACGTCGAATAGGCTCTACAAATCATTCTCCGGTTCACAATGGTCTAGTCAGGGAAGATAGCAGAGAAAGAAACACAAAAAAAATTGTTAAACACAAAATAATTGCATAAATAATACAGCATAAATTGAGGAGACTTTTTTTTTGGTTAATCTAGTCAATTGCCCATAGTGGTTTCTGTATGGTGTTCCAATGTAAATTGAAATCATATCTTTTTATAATATTAATTTATTTCAGATCTGTTTTGTTTTTGTGCCAAATTAGATCGAAGATTCGCGCTGGATCTCCTAATAATTATTATTATTATTAACTAGCAAATTTATATCAATTTGTATATTGGTTTTTTTTTGTACTGAAAATTATTGTTAGTGAAATTTTAAATTTCAAAAGTTTTTTCTATATGTACTTTGTTTTTTCCTCCCCTCATATTTCAAATTAGCTTAGTCGAGACATTGGTTGAGGCGTTTTTTATAAATGAAATTGGTTTATAAAACAGCTTTTGATATTGTCAAGCAAACTTAATTCCGAAATAAAATATTTAATAAAAATAAAATTAATAAAAGCCCTTGTTATTTTCTTAAAAAGTTGAAATAGGGTGTTACGTTTTCTGAATTAATTAAACCATTAAAATAAAATTATGTGGTACATTAATACTAAAAAAAGTACAGTATATCGACAAAAAAATTACGATAAGCTAACAGGAGGGATCACACATTATCACGACAAAGGGTTGGCAGTCAAAGCGCTCGCGCCAAAGAGTTAACAATTACATTGTTCACCGACAAACGATTCACGACGCATTTTACTAGACGCAAATCTATTAAACCGTGCTAATGCTATTAATAACAAATAACATTACTGTACTGAATTTTTAACATTGAACGCGTAAAATAATTTAATTAAACCACTAAATAAAGAAGTGGGCGTAAATAAATAAAAAAGTGAACTTTTTGTCCTAGATCCTTTATCCATGAACCCTTTATCGTGAACCCTACGCCGGTACATAACATGTGTGTTTTTCAGCCATCTTTATATTTCCCGGTGTGAATCAGAACAGTTGTTTACCGGAAACTTTTAGTCAAGTTGGAATTTTGCGTAACCTTCGGTGCAGAAATGAAAAATATCAAGTTTTGAAATGTAATGTATACTGTGCATAATATAGGAAATGGATCGAAAGCGCATGCACATTTGATTAATTTGGTGAGTAAACAGCATTTCAATATTATAATCAAGTTAATATGCATGCACCGTGCACGTTGCCAGCAATTGCAGACTTTTTATACCGTTGAAACTACAATGTATAGGCTATACCATCAT
>JAQGAY010000851.1:0-19399 GCA_034698085.1 Polydesmus angustus | reverse complement strand
AATCACGAGATATATAGAATATTTTTTTTATTATTTTTATAAGTTGAAATGCAGATTTTGACGATTAATTTTAGGAGGCTACGCTTAGACCTCCACTTGCGTCTGTGCATCATTTCGAATTTGAGTCTCTATTCAATTACCAAAAAAGATGCCCCTCTGCATCTCATATTTTTGAAGCTGCATTTTTAGAATACACATAATATACTCGTAGCCTACTTACACTCAATTGCCGCATTTTCAAAGTTGCGTCTTTTCTAAAAAAAAAAATGAAATTTTCGTTTTTAAGCGAATTTTATTCACTTTTATTAGCATAAAGGTGTATTTTATATATATATTTTTTAAAAAAATTAAACGTTGTACATTTGTAATTTTTAGGAACATGATATTATTATGAAAGAAATTTATTGAAGACCTTATAACCCGCAATTTTACTTGGCATCTTTTCAATATTTGCATTCTGTTTTTGGGGAACGTAATACATGTACTGTATATCAGATGCAAAGTGAGGTCTGGGTGTATATTTTCTTTAATTGAAATAATTATTTAGGACTTAATTAAGAGGAACAAAAGTAATTAAAAAAGATTTTTTTTTTTGCGTTGCTGTTTTAGAAAAATTTACCGCATTTTAATTAACATTTTTATTTTCAACTTTGAAAAACGGTAAATTGGGGGGGTATAAGAGTGAATGCAAAGCACGTGCATGTGTGCATTTTATATTATCACTACTTCAAGTTAATTATGCCAAATTGGCTTGCGTTTTTAAAAAAAAATCTATTCGTGAATACATGCGATGCATTTTAATTTGAGTTATTACGTTGAATTTAGAAGCAACACTTTTTTTATTCTCTCAGCAAAAAAAAATCAATACCGGGGTATTTTACATTTTTTTTTGTGGTTGATGATTTTTTTTTATTGTTTAAACCGAATTTTATTATTAGCATATTTTCCAAAAAAAAAAGTGTTTCACTTCAAAAAAAAAAAAAAAAAAAGTTGGATTAATGTATTCGTTTTCACCTAGCGCGTAATTATTGTACATGCATGCAGCTTCTCGATTCAATCTATACAGCTGACATTTTAATAATTATTATTTCGCGTTACTTACGACATACTTTTAGATTAAATTATCATAAAACGTTCTTTTTTTTAAATGGGACGTAAAACGACGTATGAAGAATATGTTTTTTTTTTCATTAAAAATCTCTGACGATTTCATGCTCGGAGAGTTTAGAAACCGTTCTTCCGAGCTATTTAATATAATAATTCAAATGCCATTAAGCCATAAAAGTTAAGCAAAGAAAAAAAAGTATTAAGTATAATAATATACGGAGTGCAAAAAGGAGAAGAAAAAAAAAATGTAAGAATGATGGTAATGCTGAAAATGTTATTCAATGTGTCAGTGGAGCAGATGTTTTTTATTTATTTTTTGAAGACAGAATTAATGTAATAAGATAAAAAGGATTGTTCGGAATAAGGCTGAGAATAAGGGTCTGTAAATAGGTGTGGCAGATGATATTCTATCGCCAATATTAATAATAATGCCGGAGCTTAGATCGAACGGAAATAAGCGGACGTAATAAAGCGCCATAAACACATTGGCCATGACTCAGTTCTAGGCTATACAGTGTAATAATTATGGGACTCGCAAAAATCCAAGCTCGTTTCGCGCTGCGCAACCCAAACCACTTTATATACTCATCGTGTTTTCTCACATTTACACTAATTGGAATGTTTCATTGGCGATTCAGAGAAGTACTTGTTGATTTAATTAGCTACTTAGTTATTCGAGCGGAACGGAATTTTATTACGTAGTAGCCCTATACAGGAACCGATTGATATTTTTCTCAACTTGTTCGGGATTACGTAAATAATCCGCCAGCTCGTATAATTTTAGTTTTGCGCATTAACAACAAAGTTTTTCGAGAAAAAAAACAGAAAATTGCATTTTTGTTCGAAATAAAATTGGTTTATGATGTAGAAAATGACTAGCAAAGCCCATATTAGTGGAAATGTTTACGTTATAAACAACAATGAAAAAAATAATTATTTTTTTTATAAAAAAGTTAATTGCAACGAGTAAACACACTTTCTATATAATAAAACCTAGGAAAGCGTACATTGTGTTCATATTTAATTAACCTAATGGATGTTATTGAAAATTATTTGTTGATTTAAATTGTATACGGTTATTTAGGGCGGATCTTAATTTAATATTATCTTTGAGTCGAGAGGAGAATCATGAGAAGAAATGATTAGAAATTGAGATGAAAATGATCTTGTTTATGTTAGCGGATACAGTATAAACAGTCTTTCGTGATAATGGAATCAACTGCTGTTAGCAGGGGCAAGAAAATTCCATAGTTTTGTAATTATTGAATAATTTAACACTGCTATTTATTAGAAGAAATAATGATATAACGGAAACATTATAATTAACGGTATATACAGTATATAAAAGTTATCAATTACTTGTATAGCTGTCGTCAAATGTAATTTATTTCGTAATACCGTTAGCAATGTGCATTTATTATCACGTACTGCTGCAAAATTGTCGTCTTGGCGACGATCATTAAAAGAAAAAGTTTTTATTTTAGATAATAATTATTACACTTACTATTAAATGTCAAACATTAATTTGAAGAGTTCGGAATACTGTATAGGCTTATATGTTGCTCAGGGTGCGCAAGCATTTAGAGATGTGATGAAGCAATATTATAAGAAAAGTATGTTTCTATTTACGGTGAATCTTTTATTTATTTATAGACTCAGGTAAAATAATAAAATTGATTTTACAAAGCTCTGAACCGACTTTAACGCGTAGAAAAGCATTATTATCAAATAACATAAATAATAATATACCGTATATATGCAATTGTTTTGTGTTTATTTTTTTTTTATTATAAGGATAAATAAAGGATGGACCACGCAATCTTTGATATACAGCTTCAATTAAGATTTTTTATAGGGCTGTGGGTAATTAGTTTAGGTCATTACTGCAAGGTTTATTTCAAATGTCGCTTCGTCTTCAATAAGTCAATTAATATAATAATTGTTAGCTACATTGATTTTTTTTTATGAAAAACATAGCTGGATTCGGCTGACGAGCAAGCCGCTGCCATTCGCCGTGAATTGGACGGACGATTACAAAGGGTTGCGGAAATGGAAAAAGTAAATTGCAGCTTTTGTTCCGGTGTGGTTAAATGTTTTATTCATGTTTACGATGCTTTCTAACGATTTTAGAACCGTAAACTTATGCCTAAGTTTGTGGTAAAAGAAATGGAATGTTTGTATTTGGAGGAGCTGAGAGCATCCATAAATCTCTTAATGGCTAATTTAGAATCTCTTCCCGTGAGTAAAGGTTCTACCGACTCGAAATACGGTCTTCAAAAGCTAAAACGCTACAATCACAGGTAGTAACATTGCACTCAAAGTCAAAAATGTAGTGTAGGAAGTGCGTATGAGAAGTGGTACTGAAACAAGAGTCATGGTTGTGTCGGAAAAACAGTTATTATTATTTTTTTTATTATTACCTGTATTATTGTTTTTTTAAATTATGCATTTAAGTTTTTGTTATTCATTAATTTTTTTTTGTATTATTATTATTATTGCGATGCGTAAAGAAACTGGCAGCTAATTTTTTTTTATTATTTTGAAAAAATTAGACAACCACTCCTAATACAGTCCTGACACACTGGCATGCTTATTTTTTAGGTTATTTTGGTTATCTTCGTTTTTTCTTATGCTTTGATTTTTGTTATTTAGCCGCCGAAGATCTTCGGTCCTCAGGTAAGACATGTTGGACACATGCTGCTTCAAGAATTAATAGTTATTTTAATGTTATTCCACTTTTAGTTTTTTTTTTCTGCTTAATTTCTATATTTTATATTTATAATTAATTTTTATTACTCCTGTTACTTAATTTGGAATGGATTTTATGTTTTGTTTTGTTTTTTATCTGCACTTTAACAAAACTAAGTCTGGGCAGTGGTGTGCGAATGAAATAATTAATAATATTAGGACTATATTATATTGTTTCTTATAATCGCTTGTTGTTTATATTATCTTGAAACTCGAGTTTGGAATTCTATTGTGTGTCTTTTTTCTGTATTTTAACTTAATTAGAAGCCAAACTTCTCTAAGCAAAACTGAAGGCAGTTCTGAAGATACTGAAACTGTGCTCAGCAGATTAGATGTAGTACTTGCCTTTACTTTAGAGGTTGGTTTGGGTGTCTTTACTAACTTTCTTCTCATTTTTAATACTGTATGTTAATCTGTGGTTTTTTTTTATTTTAACATTATTACGTTTGGTTTTTCAAAGAGTTCGGTTTTTTTCGTTGTTTTTTTCTAATGCAATTGCTATAAATGATTTGATTAGATCGTTGTTATGGAAGTTAAAGGCTTAAAATCGTTGCCTCCAAATCGAATTGTGTATTGCACGATGGAAGTCGAAGGAGGAGAAAAGTTGCAAACTGATCAAGCAGAAGCATCGAAACCTATGTAAACTAATGGGTTTTTTCAATTACTGTATTGCATTTTTTAATTTTTTTTGTTGTTGTTAGGTGGGATACCCAGGGAGATTTTACCACGAATCATCCCTTACCAACTGTTAAAGTGAAATTATATACGGAAAGTGCGGGTATGCTTAGTTTAGACGACAAAGAACTTGGCAAAGTGCGTTATTGTTATTATTTAAAAGCTTTATTCGATTAAAAAGAAATGAATGTAATTATTATTGTAATAATAGGTTATTTTACATCCGACACCACTTAGTTCCAAATCTCCAGAATGGCATAAAATGATGGTGCCAAAAAACGCAGCTGACCAAGACTTGCGTATTAAAATTGCTTGTCGGATGGATAAACCATTAAATATGAAACATTGCGGGTATGAAAAACCAAAATGAAAATCAAAGTGTGAAAAATTAATGATTTGCATTTGATAGGTATTTATATGCACAAGGGAAACAGGTGTGGAAAAAATGGAAAAAGCGATATTTCATCTTGGTCCAGGTTTCGCAATATACTTTTGCTATGTGCAGTTATAGAGAAAAAAAATCGGAGCCGACTGAAATGATGCAATTGGACGGCTATACTGTGGATTACGTTGAACCAGTTTCCGGTAAAAATTATTTTTTTCATTAACGAAATACATTATTCTTACCAAAGGGTATTTATTTTGAAAAAATAAATAAATAGAATTAGAAGGAGGTCGCTTCTTTTTTAACGCCGTCAAAGAAGGGGATAATATTATATATGCCAGTGATGATGAAAATGAATGTCATTTATGGGTGATGGCAATGTACAGGGCCACGGGCCAATCGCATAAACCAACTCCACCTATTATACCCATTGGAAAAAATTCTACAATTTCGAAAATGCAAGGAGGTAATCTATCCTTTAGAATCGATGCTTAGGACGCATTATCTGAAATATTCATAAATTTTTTTAGACGCTGATCGTGCTAGAAAACATGGCATGGATGAATTTATCACCGCGGATCCTTGCATTTTTTGCCATTCCGATTTATTTAAAATGCTTCAACTGCTCACAATGGCCTATCGTTTGAATGACGCTTATTGTTCACTTGGTTGGTTCAGCCCGGGTCAGGTGTTTGTTTTGGACGAGTATTGCGCTCGTTACGGTGTTCGAGGATGTCATCGTCATTTATGCTACTTGGGTGACTTACTCTGTAGAGCAGAGAAAGGGATCATGATAGATCCTACTCTCATTCATTACAGTTTTGCCTTTTGCGCTTCCCACGTTCATGGCAACAGGTAATTATTTATTCTTTCACAATACTTTTTTTTTGACTTTTTATGCAAAAAAAAAGAAGACCAATAGTATAAGTTGTAAGAACAGTTGTTGAACTGATTTTGGTCTCGCTTTTTGGTGGGGACAGGCCAGACGGAATAGGAACTGTTACTCAAGAGGAGAAGGACACGTTTATAGAAATTAGAGATCGACTTAAAATACTCCTAGAACATCAAATCACTAATTTTAGGCTAGTATTAAAATTATTAGTCAATAAAAATACAGTTCTGATAGAAATAATAAAATTCTAGGTATTGCTTTCCATTTGGTCGACCAGAAGGAGCTCTTAAGGCAACTTTGTCCTTGTTAGAAAGGGTATATTCACTTTATATTTTAAAAGTGAATTATTAATTGAAAGTTTGGATTTAATTTCAAGGTGCTAATGAAAGATATTGTCACTCCTGTTCCTCCCGAAGAAGTACGAGGCGTAATTAAAAAATGCTTAGAAAACGCCGCTCTAGTAAACTACACTCGCCTTTCAGCGGAAGCAAAAATTGAAGGTAGGCTGGTTATACTTTAATAAAGTATAAAATACTTGGGTTTATACTTAAAATTTAATTAGGCAATCTTGAACCGTTGCAATTTGTTAATTTTATTATGTAATATTAAATTGTACGCTAACAAAGGCAAAGAAACAGAACCTGTTGTAAACACTTCTATGGATATGGGTAACTTCATTATTCTAGTTTTATATTATATTTATTCTATTTGCCTTTACAACTGTTTCTATATTTATGTTATATTTTAATTTATTTATATTAATAGATGATCTTTGCGGAGAAAATTATATTTCGCCGGCTAAAAAATTAGAAGATTTAATTCATTTAGCAGAGTTGTGCGTGGATTTGCTGCAACAAAACGAAGAACATTATGCTGAGGTTAGTCCAAATTTAAATTTTAAATAAAATAATGTTCAGGATTAAACCCCTGCTGTATTTGCATTTTAAAAAGTTTATAAATTTTAATTTATTAATTAGATTTTATATTGACAATAGTTGATTTAATTCTATTGATTAATATTTTTGAACTTGACGATAGAAAATAAGCTTTAAGGGATATATAACCGTTTATTAATTAAATATTTAATATTAATTCAGATATTATTTTTGGATAAGCTTTTCCGAAAATTTCAAAATAGATCAAAATTTATTGTTGCTTTTTTAATGTTCAGTATTTTTATTGTTATTAATGTGCTTGCATTTCATTGTTGATGATTGATATTGTACTTATGTTTGACGTTTCTTTTCTTTATCCTTTGTCCGCTAAATTTTTTCAATCCCAATCCTTTTCTATCCATCATCTTCTCAACTCTTCTATTTCATATTTGTCTTTCTGGCTGTCTTCGGCTTTTGGATTCATTGGTGGTTGTGTACGTGTGGTCAATGGTGTTCATGGTTTTTGTCAACCCGTATTCAACCCAATCTATGTTAAACCCTCCATCCTAAATCAAAAAAATTGATAAACCCTCAAAATGCGGCCTCTGTCTCTCATTCGTTCGACTCCACAGACCTTCAGATCGGTGAGTTTATTTGTTGAAATATTCAGGATCTTTCCATTTTTTTAAAAAATTTTAATTAAGGAAAATAATATTTCTGCACGAATTTCTAATTTAGATATATTATATATTTTTTTAATTCAAATATTTGAAACTTTTGACCACGCTAACATTGACTTTTCTGTTTTGTATTTTCATTGTAAAAATATTAAAGGACAGAGTAAGTATACTCCATAACCATTGCATTCAATATGTTTTTTGAAATTTCTTTTATTCAATTTCTATTTGGTCGTTCTTTGTGCTCGGTGTTGTGTTGCCATCCCCAATTGCTTTATTTCATCTAATTCATGTTCTTCTTGCATGTTATTGGAAAGTTTTCCACTCAGTGGATGGAGAAATAAAATAATATTAATTAAGATATTAATAAGAAATGTAATTTGCATGTGCTGTTTAAAGAAATCGTAAAAATGACGCCTTTGCATCTACTAAAAATATTTGACTAAGAATATTACCTTTATGTGTTTTGAAATTTCAATATCGTACAGCAGATAATGAAAATACAAGCAGGTTAATCTGCAAAACTAATTCATTTAAAATGTAATAATTAATTTAATATTTCTTTAAATTTTATTATTTTTTAAATAAAAAAAAACTAATCTTTTAGTTCAGCTTTGAATAATATGCATAACAAAATAAATTTCAATATTTTAAATAATTATACTGTATTATCTTTTTTTTAAAAAAAAATAAAATTAAACGGTTTAATCTGCCTATTGGCGACTAATAAAAATAAAAAGAAAGTGAAAGTAAAAATACTATAATAAATTATAAATTAAATAAATTATCAATGGAATGTTATTTATTGCATTTTTTTAAATAGTTATCCTTGCATTTTCTATTTTATTTATTGAAAAATTATTATGTACGATTTTTAAAAATAATTTTTGTCTTTGCTGAAAATTTTAGGCTTTTGCCTGGTTTAGCGATTTATTGGTTGAACATGCCGAAATCTTTTGGTCTTTATTTGCTGTTGATATGGATGCAGTTCTGTCCGAGCAACAGCCAGATACTTGGGATAGTTTTCCCCTCTTCCAAATTTTAAACGATTATTTACGACAAGATGGTTATAATAATTATGATCTTAAATTTTATTACAATTTTACTTATTTAATTTATAATTTATATTATAGAAAACTTATCTAATGGTCGATTTCATCAACACTTAAGGGACACGTTCGCTCCTCAAGTTGTTCGTTATGTGGATCTGATGGAATCTTCTATAGCTCAATCAATTCACAAAGGCTTTGAAAAAGAACGTTGGGAAATTAAGGGAAATGGTTGCGCTACATCGGAGGATTTATTTTGGAAGTTGGATGCTTTGCAAACCTTTATACGAGATTTGCATTGGCCCGACGAAGTATTTGGAAAACACTTGGAACAGCGACTGAAATTAATGGCGTGCGACATGATGGAGTCATGCATTACTCGGTAGAGTTGTTTTTGACGAAACTTAATTTAAAGACTAATTTATCTTATTTTGTTAATTTTAGCACTGGAAAGGCGTTTGAAACGTGGATGAAAAAGGGCACCAGCTGGGTTAGCACTGATTACATAACCTCAACCGAAGTTTGCGCCATGTTTAATGTTATTTTGGAAGCAAAAAATCAGGTTTGTTCTTATTTTTTTAATTACATGTATAAATAATTTGATTTATTGACGATATTGTGAATGTAGTCGTGGAAACTTTGCGCTGTGGATGGAGTGGACGTGGTAAGTTTTCATCATTAGGGGTTCTTTACACTAGTTTTTTGATTAATTCTTTACTAATTATTTAGCATAAATACCACGATAAAATTGATGACATTATAGAGAAGATGTCGGCACAAATGGTGCAAGGCCTTATTGACAAAGTAAAAATTGCAGTTTTTGAAATACTTATTGAAATTAATGTTTTGGTTGTGCTATAGTTGCTCACCATTTTGGTAGGCACCTTAGGTAAACTCTCACGATACGACGAAGGCAGTCTCTTTGGATCTATTTTATCATTTACCGTAAGTATAAACAACGATTGAAAAACATTTGTCAATCTTTTAGTATATACGTCACTTTAAAAGTATAAACAGAACGTATCCGGATCGGGAAAAGAACTGGGAAAGGCTTACGTCAATTTTGCTCGTAACAATTTGGATCAAGTCCGACAGAAAGTTACCGACGAGTTATTTATTCTCAGTATTTTTGAGGTGTGAAACTTTGTTAAATATTTAAAAAAAAATTTCGAATTAAATTTTTATCAATTATTTAGCAATGGTACACTGCGCAAGTGAACGTATTGTGCATTTGGTTAACAGATCGATTGGACCATTCGTTGCATCCTTATCAGTTGACGGCTCTTCTTCATATGGTTAAAGTAAGCAATAACTGTAAAAATTGCAACTTTAAAAACGAAACAATTACATTTTCCTATTTTTTTTTTAGAAACTTTATTCAGATTTCGAGTTGCAGGGAGTGCCTGAAGAAATTCTGAATTGCAAAATGTATCAAACAATCACTAGTCGGTTGCAAGTTGAAGAAGCGACAGTGGCTGTTTCAGAAGGTCGTCCATACAAGGATGACTCGGAGTAAGATTTTCTTAATTTAATGCAATATTTTGAAAAATTTTTAAGTTCCGGTATGAATTATCTTTGCTGATTGTTGTTATTTTATTGATTTAGTCATATTTTATTTTTTTTTATTTTTGCGAAAACGCATGTGAATATAATTTTTTTTGTTTTGTTTTTAATTATTTCATAAAATCTCAATAAAGATGAATTGGTGTTAATTTATTTTTATTTAAATTTTGATTTTGAGAATGCAGATATTTTTTATTTTTATGAATAACAACTTTTTTTCAGTTTGAGTCTCACTGTCTGTATGCAGTTTCAGTAAATTTTAGTGTATCGTATATGTTTGCGCTTAAAATATTAATGAAGCTTTTTAACGCAGTTTTCATGAGTCGGCGGGTGACGAAGATGACGGCGGACGCAAGGCTCCAAAAGTGACCATCAGAGAAACCGCTCACGACGAAAGCTACGTAAATAAGATCACTAACGTCACTCAGAACGTGGTGGGTCGTATGGGATCGATGTTTGGTCGAGGCCTTGGCGGATTTTCCAGTAAAATATCTGGCGGTTGGTTTTAAACGATTTTTTTTTTTCATAATTTTAACTAATCTTTGATCTATTTAATTTTTTCCAAAAAAAAATATTATATTGGGTAGTTGTACGTATACAACTACTATAATATTAACCAATATTAATAATTATTATGCAAACTTTTACTTTTGGGTTTTCATACAATTGGGTATTGTTTTTTTTCTTCATCTCAACTTACCATTTATGAGATGATCGTAATAAATTAGGGGGGAAAATATTATATATATTCAGGGAGTTTGACGTGTGAGATTGGAAACATGAAAGATTTTCGGAATCTTAAACTTCGATCCTTAAGATATAAGCCATTTCATAGTCAAGGTTTCGATTCTCAAAGTATAGTCATGTGATAAGTTAACGATGTACGTAATTGCTGTTAACTTTATATAAGTTGTCGTTTGTTTTGGAATTCTGTTTTAATAATGGAGCATTTATACAAATGGAATCGATGTCAGTAGAAAAAGTCGCACAAAATGAGAAGGAAAAAACAAACAAACAGATCCGCAACTTATAATTATATAACGTGAAAAAAATAAGTTAACAGCAAGAGTCAATTAAAATAAAAGGAAAAAAATAATTTATTTTATAATTTTCAAAGTAGGAAAATGTGGAAAAGTTTCTATTGAACTTCTTAAAATAACGAACGTCTTAAAATTATTATAGTGTGATAAGTAAATTTTTTACATGAAAAATTAATAATCCATTGTTCTCTACATTTAATCTTAAATTACCAAACGTTTTTTAATCAATTTTTTAAAAATGAGAAACTAGGCCTCGTATCGCTACGAACAACTTTTGAAATTTACGAGCAATTTTATTGATTGTTAAAACCGACAGCACTTAGCACATTGTCTTCGCAAAGCACACGTGAAACACCCTCCTGCATTTTCATTAATCAGTTTATAAATCAATATTTAAATTTTTTGTATTTATATAAAATATTATATATCATATCCATAAGTTTTTTTTTCTTATTTACATTTTAAAAGCTACTTTTACATTTTAAATAATAATTACAATATATTTAAATGTATTTATTTGGATAAATTAGTATACACGAGTTTCATCTATCTGAAACATTGAAAAAAAAATCTCTCTTTTTTTTCTCTCCGAATTCACTTTTAACAGTTCCATTTTCATAGTTAAAAAAAATAGAACGAAATTCAGCTGGTCAGTGAGTAATTTTAGTCTGTAACGAAGATTTGCTTCGCGAGTAAATTTAACCAATATTTCTCTATACAGTAATACATAATTATTATATTATAAATATATCGCGTTCAAATTCTGACGTAATATATAGTTGTTTATTCTTGAGGTAAAAAAAAATAATAAATTAATTAATCTAACAAAGTTGAAAGTATAGATGCTTTTACGCCTATTTTTTGAAGGCGTTTTACACAAAAATTAAATAAATACGATTACATAATTATTATTGTTACAAAAAATAATATTAAAAAGC
This sequence comes from Polydesmus angustus, assembly GCA_034698085.1. Lineage (NCBI taxonomy): Eukaryota > Metazoa > Arthropoda > Diplopoda > Polydesmida > Polydesmidae > Polydesmus > Polydesmus angustus. Next base: position 7,450 of record JAQGAY010000851.1, on the reverse strand, counting down.
ATTATGCATATCGATGGTAGAGCATTTAAACGGTGTTTACTTTACTTAATGCTACATCGTAAAATAAAATTATAATGATTCCAAATAATCGAAAGAAGCAAATGAATATTTAAAATTCTTTTTTTAATAATAAAAAAAAAAAAATTGAAGATGAAATTTTAAGGTAGTAAAAAAATTTAATAATTATATATACTAGTATTTTTAATTTATTGATATTAAACTATATATATAATCTTTTATTTATTTTTATATGGTATACATTTATTTTAAAATAAAATATATTTTGGTTAGTATTTTCAAAGAGAATAAACAGTATAAACTTAAGAATAATATTAAAAATCTTCTTGACGAATGCAAAGTTCGAAAATATACTAGTAAATGGAAATTTATTAATTAATACTATGCCCTATGCAGTTTATTAGATGTTTCGCAAAAAAATATATAAATATATTTCTTGTTATTGATGCCATGCGAAACTGAAAATGTATACATTCTGCAAGATTGTTTGCGTTATAATTATGAAGGGGGAGTCAGTCGACATTTACAATATAATATTTACGGGTTATACACGCAGTAATTATTAAATAGATAAAGTTACCAGGTGTACTTGTGCAATGACATTTCAATTATTATATTTATCTCTCTCTAGCCATGGTTAAATTAATTAAGCAGTTTATATTTGTTTAAATCTAGGACTCGAGGCCAATAAATGATGTAGTTCGAAAGAAAATTGTGTGAGATTCATCGCACAAGTACATTGCTAGTTACAACTGTTTTTCCAATATCCAAAATATTGTTATCTTTGACAATAAATGAAACTATTGTTATCTCATTAATAAAATAAAAAAAAAGAAAATTAAGTAGCAGATTTAGACCAAGTGTAAATATTATCGAGAATTACAATGATTCATAGTATAACCGACAACCCTCTCATTCTTCTTGTGGGATTATTATTTTGATTTTTAATATTATATAGAAAAAAGGACTTATTTGTTTGACTAATATTGTACAATTACTAATTTACCATTAAATATTTAATATAATTATATAAAAAAATAAATACACATTAATAGGGAATAATTGAAAATATGCATACTACGAGTATTTCACTCATTCAAAGATGATTTTTAAATGATTGTATAATGTAAAATTATTAGTAATTTGTGATTGCAGCCTAATATTGTTAACTTAATTATCATGGTGAATAACTTCATTAAATTAAAAAGATTCTTTAAAATACATTTTTATTGCTAATTATTCTATTTTTCTTAAATTTAATTTATTTTTCTGTCCTTATTTCTAAATTGTATAATTTTAATTATTTTTTTAATTTAAGAAATTTCTTAACTTTTAAACCGGAAATTATACTTTCAAACCGATTTCAGATTCTTGTTCCTGGAATCGTATTGCAGGTAGAATGTTATTTTCAACTCGATATCGACCATAATTTAAGGCTTCTTGAAAAATAATTCTGTAACAGAATAACTTTCAACGTGTGGTATTTTAAAAAAATGTTAAATTTGTATCATAATTTTTTCTTATTAATAAATTCAATTTCATTTTCCCCTTGATCCAAGAATCGCCCAATCTCTTTATCTACGCTTGTGACTTCTCTCTGGATTAAAATGTTTTATTTTTTTATTTTATTTTTATTAGCGTGAAATAATAATACAGGTATTTAATAAATAAAAAAAAAATTTTTTTTTTGACAAAGAAAAGTTTTTTGTAAGAAATTTAAAAAAAATAAGAAAAATAATAAATTTACAAAAACTTTTTTTTTAAAAAAATTCGTTGTATCGATCGTTTATCCAGGTGGATGACTTTGTTGTGTGGACATTTTCCATCGTATCAAATTGAAATATGGAGAGAAGACTAAATGAGTCATTAATTTTGAGGTAATTTAAAAAAAAAAAAAAACGCGACATAATTATTTTCTATTTTTACTTGTGTTGCGAGCAGCTCCATCTGCAATCGCATATGACAGCAAATGCCTCAGCGCATAAAAATGAAGGAAATAAGTTTGGAAAAAATCGAATAAACCTCAGAGATTATCTCACAATTTAAAGTAAATTTTTATATCAATTTTAATAAGTTGATGTTTTTAGAAATTTCCTTATTCAAAATGAATACATTCTTCTTGGAATTAAAAATAATCTTTACAAATTTCCTGTTCCTCTCATTTTGATTTTCAATCTTCACATCTGCCTCTTCTATCAACTTTGCTATTTCTTTCAACTGAAATAATCAAAATTTATCAATACTAATTAAAAAAATTGAAATTGTCAAATTTTTATACTAATTCTTTTACATTTAGCTGATTTTCGTTAATAAAACTGGTCGCATCTCCAGCAATAATGAAATCTAGAAAAAATTAATTAAATGTATTAATCAGAATTTTTTTACAATTATCAACCTCTAAAATGCTAATCGAAAGGTTTTTTTTTTACCTGGAATATATTTTGGAATTTGAATGGATGGAAAATATTTAGGAACTATATGGAACTTTAAGTGAGCACTGGCCGCGTAAACCAGATCCATTAGGCAGAAGAGATTATAATGCGGTCTGTAGTTGTAATAACAATCCAAGTAATTACTATTAAATCCAGCCAATTCATTATATATGTTTTTCGCTTCATCCAAAACCTTAATAATTAAAAATAAAACCAAAAAATGTAGCCTACACGGTATCCATTAAAAAACCCGTACGGTCGTAACCAACTGAATTTACAATAAATCCCTTATAATCATGAAAATGCAGTATTTTATTGACATGGGGATAAACTCTATTTTATTGATTTTTTTCAACATTTAATTGTTCTATACAGCGTATAAAATGTCCACTTCCGGTCAAAACATACACATTAAAACACATCATGCTCACCCATGGCTATGCTCTGCATAATGCATTGATTCTAGATTCATCGAATTTGTCTCATGCAGCTTATACGTTGCACGCGCACTTCTTCAATAAACCAGACTTAAATTGGGTATAATATGGGGTGTGATGCAAGAAAAGCTTCACGAGAAGAAATAACGAGAGATAGAAATGTTTGTATGGGGGTGAAGCAGAGAGAGAGAGAGTGTAGATGAAGCTGGATGGAGACCATAGGCGGGTCAACTCGTTCACCTGCTCATGTTATGACCGCAAGTGAACATTCAGTTACAGAATTAGAAGTTAAAAAAAAGTCTTTAAAGTAGAGTTTATCCACATGTCATTTAATTATTTACATTATTACAGTACAAGATTTATTACTAATTGAGTTGGGTCTGGTTTTTTACGGACACCATGTATATTATAAGTAATAAATAAATAAAAGAAAAACATTCAAACAATGATACTGACTTTTCCCGCTAGAAAACAATAATTCGTTCCTAAATGCCATCGATATGTGTCTTTGCACAGCTGCAAAAGGCTGCACGCGTCTTTCATAAAATTTGTTCTGAAAGACAATATTTTAAAGGCGGTATCGATTTCAATTTGATTTTCGTATTTGATTTTAAATTCCAATTTCTGTTGCACTTTTTCATATTCTTCATTGAGCCTTTTCTTGCAAGCCGCGTTGAAAGATTTACAAACCTGTTAAGATTTACATACATGTACAATAATTAAATTAGTGAAAAGAAGTAACCTACTCACTAATCTCAGATGGGCCATTGTACCGCAATTGGAATAAGAAAGAATATCTTGGAGGCACAAGTCAGGAAGTGTGGCCAGGTTAAGTGGTCGTCGCTGCTCAGAACCGGCTTTAATTTTCATCACATTCGTTGATCCTCTAAAATTATTATTTCAATCGAATGTAAAATTTGTTAAAATACTTAAATTGCCATTAAATGTATGTTTACCTAGATGGTGCGTAGGAATGGGCCAGACAATTGCTTCCACCTTTGCTACAGGTTGGAACTATTGACACATCCGCATTGTTATTGATTCGCTCTTCCACTTCTTCATCCACTTTCCTAGTCTTTAGAGTTAAGTCAAGCACTTGCTTATTTAACTTAAATATTAGCTTAAGGAACTCTCCATTGATTTTATTTCCGCAATAAATGGTTTGCTTCCGCTTTTTAAGCAAATCCATTTTCGCTATTCTCTGTTTTAAAATAATTTTTTGAAAATGTACAATTAAATGTCTAAAAAAGTTTTGTTTTCTACAACAATAATTAAATTACCATTTTATTTTGCCTATATTGTAATTCGTGCTTAAAATCACTCCTCAAATAACGCTTATCTGTTCCAAAAACAAAAGTTAATAAAAATTTTACACGCTGTCCGTAAAAAACCAGACCCAAGTGAATTACCTAGTATTATTAAATCCTTATAATAATGTAATTATTTGAATGACACATGGAAAACTTTACTTTAAAGACTTTTTAAACATTTAATTGTTATATTCTTTGTGATGAATACCCACTTCTGGTTGCGAGATAAGCAGTGAAACGCATGATATTGACCCATAGCTATGCATTGATTCCAGCTTCATCCAATTCATCTCAAGCAGTCATATCACACGTTGCACGCGCACTTCTTCAGTAACTCTGACTTAAATTTGGTAGAATATGGGGTGTGATGCGAGAAAAGGTTTACGAGATCAAAATAACGAGAGACGGAAGTGCAGGCTGAAGCAGAGTGTAGATGAAGCTGGATGGAGAGCATAGGATTTATCTTGGAGCATAGGCGCATTTCGAGTACATTAACTCGTTTGGCTGCTTATGTTATGACCGGAAGTGAACATTTAAAACACAAAATAAAGCAATTAAATGTTAAAAAAGGTCGTTAACGTAAAGTTTAATCATGTGCCATTTAAGTATTTATTAAAAGGACTTAATAATACTTCAGTTGGGTATCCCTACTGTTTTTTTACGACCACCATGTAATTCCAGTACTGTAATTTAATACCATTAGAGAAAAACTTACAATCAGCTGCTTCATCAAAATCAATGAACTTTTCTAAGATTTCCATCCTAAAGTGTGTATATGCCCTTTCAGAGTGTGTAATAATGGGAGCGAGAATGGGATGTGGCTGTTGGCCATAGGTATGCTCCGGGATATAAGGAACCATTGTCGAACTATTAAAGTCATTTAGCAGGTAATTGACTTCGTCCAACAACTACAAACAAACAAACAAAATATATTTTAAATGTTGACATTAAATAAGGGAGTTTTGTTTTGTATTTTTGTACCTTTCCCGCTATAAAATAGTTAATTTGAAAAGCGTAGGTTATGGTACAATTATTAATGGCTTGACGTAAGCCATTAAGGAAACGAATCAAATCGTACCATGACCTTAGGTTGATAGGGCAAAAGACCCTCCTCCATAAGGCCCTTTCACACTCTGCTTTCAATCGTTTTCCTAGCTTTCGGTGCCCTTTATCCAAAAGATATTTGCCAGTTTCGTTAAATTTTTTGCTTACCTACAATTAATAATTTATTATTATTATGAATAGTGCATAATTATATTATAACAACAAGGGGAAAAAACTTACCTGTCTCATTTGTGACACTTTCTCATAATTCATGAATGACATAATGTGTCGCGAGCATTTGGATGGAAGTTGATTCAAATTCAATTCTTTCGCACTCTTAGGTCTAAATACAGAAAGATAAAAACTTTTCAAATAAATTTACAAAATTTAATTTAGAAATATACCGTAGTAGTTACGTTAAATCTTATAACTTTTAATTAACTTATTTATATAGAGTTCTCCTTTTATTACATTATTAGTCTGCAAAAATTATAGTCTCTAATTATTATTATAGAGCTGTTTTCGGAGGCGGAAGAAGTAAACGGATAGAATGCCAACTCATTTGACCAATAAAAAATTTAAAAAAAATTATAAATAAAGGTAATCACAAAGACAATAGAATCCGCGCCACTTTAAATTCGGTAAAGTAATACTCCGAGTAATTATTATAAAAGTCCGTGTAATAAAAGTTGTCGCAGATAGCAGGAAGATAAGACATAAAAATCCACAAAATTTATAATCCGATCAACTTTTATTTCGCGGACATAAATTCCCCCTCCTATTCCTTCCACTCATAAAAACCAACTGCATGACTGTAGGCTACTGTACTGTACTATTGGTGATTCGTAGCTATTATAGTGTAACTACTGTACTGTATGTAAAAAAAAAGTTAACAAAAACATTTTACTCGTACATTCCTCTAATGCACTAAAAATAAAAAATATATTGTTTTATTTTAAATGTTTATTAAAATTACAAACAAAATTTATATCGAAAATTACAAAATATGAAAGGCATGGGAGCTGTCCATTTATATACCGGTATATTAAAACCATGGAGCTCATATGCCTTTCATATTTTTTAATTTTAATTTTTAATATAGACTAAATTTTGTTTGTAATTTTAATTAACATTTAAAATAAACAATATATTTTTTATTTTTAGTGCATTAGAGGCATGTATAAGCAATTAAAGCCTTGAGCGTGACTTAAAGAAGTGATCTGGCTCACATCATGCTATTGTGGCCACTGTCGCGTAGTGGTTTTAGTCAGGAATGTGCATAATATACAGTGCCGGATGTAATGTAAGTGTCCAAACACCCACCCTGACCACACCCACTGGTCCCTTCTTGCGGCCCCTACACACAAGGAGAGGGGATGGTGAGCAGGGACGTCATTTGGGGGAGGCAAGGAGGGGCAATGCCCCCCCCCCCCCTCCTGATTTTTCGAACATTAGCTATTTGTACGATAAAAGTGGCCAAAAAAGATGCACAATTTCGCACCTCGCAAGCTCGGCGTTAATTTATAATATACCGGTGTATTACAAATTTTGTCCAGGGGCGGAGCCAAAAAATTCCAAATTTTGACTTTGCCCCCCCCCCCCCTGAAAAATCCTGAAATAACATCCCTGATGATGAGCCAAGGGTGACTACAGTGGCCCAGGACGGCCACTAAAATTTTTTTTTTTTTTTTAAATAAAAAAAAAATGTTTTTTTCAAAAAAAATTTTCAAAATATCGGTACCTAATTTTTAAAAAAAATATTTTTTTTTCAAATAAAATTTTTTTTTTTTTAAATAAAATTTTAAAAAAAATAAAATTTAAAAAAAAATAAAAAAATAAATTTAAAAAAATTTTTTTTTTCTCAAGGTGACCTTTTCAAGGTCAAATTTTTTTTATTTTTAAACTTTCATTGGACTAGGAGGGCCACATTCAGCGGCGTAGCCAGGTTTCCGGGCCAGGGGGAGCGAGCACATAAATTAAGGCCCCACTTTATACAGTAGAGAAGCGCCGAGCTTGCGAGGCGAAAAATTTTTTTGGTGATAAAGCACAATATAAGTCATTTTTTGGGCAAAATAATAATAATTATTTCAAATAACTAGTCTCTATTTTGACTCAGCCATTGCCCTCCCGAACATTGGGTGGTATGAATAAAGTTAAGATTAAACTTTAAGTGATATCTTTTAGAGTGGGTGGGAAGTCCTAGATTAAA
>JAQGAY010000850.1:0-19416 GCA_034698085.1 Polydesmus angustus | reverse complement strand
AAAGAGTTCGAATCAATGAAAACTCCCGATGAGTCTTGTAAAAGGAATATTTATTTGAATCGGTGATACGTGGTGTCACGTGACTGTTTGAAAATTTAATATCGGCCAAAATATCAAGGGGAAGGTCAACGATAAAAATACCATTTTCTACTTGATCATACTCGTATGTTCAGCAATAGGAAAAAAAACAAGTTTTTGCATTCCTGAAGATAGTTGAGCAACCTTAGAATTATTGATATTGCTATCATTTTAATAATACAGCATTTCTTTAAATGTCAAGATAGACCACTGTGAGGTCTTTCTAACGTAATAAAATTGAAGTAGATCAAATGGATATTTTGCGGATATTTGTTAGAAATTCAGTTTAGCCCCGGACTAAGTTGGGTAACATGATCTATTGAACAATTTAAAGAGAATTTACCGGTACATGTATATTGTTGAAGGCAAAATCGAAAAATAGGAAGCATACAAACCGGTTCAATCAAAGCTTTTTGACAGTATAATAAAATTATATTATACTGGGTCACCGAGATAGTTTTGATCAATTTTAATTTGTTAAAAAAAATTTTGGTTTTTTAGTTTAATTTTCATTATTTTTAATTATTAAAAAATAAAAAAAAGTTAACAAAAGCGTTTTCCTTTTACTTTTTTATGCCATTTATATTCTAGTAACAATCAGTATAACAATAATAAGGCTTTTACTTTTGAAAGATTGATTAAATAATTATTGAGGGTGTTAAAAATTATTAAGCAACATTACCTTTTTCCCATTGGTAGATTTGAATTGGATATCCGTAGACTGGGCAGTTAACGTAGACAGTGATTCCCGCCACGTAAGTCTGTTTGGGAATGGGTCTCCCGAACGGCGGACCTGCGGAGTGAAAAAAAAAATATATAAATATATAAGAAAGAGAATTTCGATGATAGGACATGCTGAGTTTTTGATGAGGTTAATTTTATATCAATATTTTTTTTGTGTAAGCATGGATCGCTAATGCGGTGCTTTTACTCAGCCGAGCCGGATGTTTACGAGAGATAATTCTTTTTCCGTCTCTCGGCTGACTGCCTCATCTAAAATTAAAATGCTTTAAAACTTAGATGTCATGAATTAATCATAACACCCGGCCTGCCACTTCGCCGAAAACGAAAAAAAAAAAAATGAAAGAAAGGAAGTCGGTAGGATATAGTCTTTTTTTATTTTTTTTTTATATATATACCGGTAGTAAAAAAAGAAAAGTTTTGCGTTTTTTTTAACGTAACACTGCTTATTTGGTCACGTAAACCTTTGATTAGAAGTCTGTTTCTGAATCGAAGATAACCGTCGTTTATTTTCAAAAGTGGTTCAAATCAATTTGGATATTTTAAAAGCGTTGAAATTTAAGCAACATTATACGTTTATTATTTAATATTTAAGTTTTTATTACATCAATTTGATTACCGGTAGCTCGAAAATTATTATGGTTTTTAATTATGCGATGGTAATAATTATTTCATTCAAGTAAAACTGGAATTAATAATTTGATATTGGGGATATCGTGTTTTTTTTTATTCAAATGTAGTTTTAAGAAGAGTTTAGCTTTCCCTTAAAAATAATTATTTTAAATTGTGGTTTGAGTACTAATAAATACTCGTAGTCTCGTACACGTTGTGCAAAAAAAAAGCGAGTTATACGCTAACAGAAGAAATAAATACCAAATGCATTTGAGATTAAAATTACATATATTAATTTATTTTATAATATTTTAGTAACTATTTTTATACTGTGACATCAATTTGTAATGATACATCTCATAGAGCTTAATCTCAATATCATTTGTTTCTTATGTTAAAGTAGGCCTACGTATAGATTGTTTCCGTTATAATAATATTTACAGTAGGCTTACTACATAAATACTAAGGTTTTGCACAATTTTCTCAAAATATTTATTTTGTTTATTTATTATGTAAACTTTGAAAAGAAAAATAAGTTCTTTCAATTATTATATTCGAAACTTATTTTTTTTTTCTTAATTTAATTATTTTTACATGGTTCAATGGCTTTCAGAATTTTTCGAGCATAAAAATGAAAGGAAAAATGACTTGACCACTTTTGAAACGTAACGATTCTTAATGTAACGAAAATAAGTTAAGGATAAGAGGAAAAGAGTAAAAGATAAAGACCATTATCATCAGTGCAGTGCGACTCTTAAATGTTTTTCGTGCATCCTAAGTGTTGGCTCATTGTTAATTTAAAAGCGGTTGAAACGTTTCAGCGAAATAAAATATACTTTGCTTTTAAAGTCTCTTTTCATATATGGCATGTCATAGACATAGACGGTGGAGTGTGTGTGGATGTGTGAGGCGGTTGGTGAGTGGAGGTGGGTGCGTTATGGCGCTACTACGGTAATTCCCTAGTGATTGCATCATATAAAAATAAATTTGTTACGCGCCTTGTCAACCGTCACTCCGCTCTCTTCTGCCGCCTCTTTACACTCTGATGAATGTCGGTGAATGAGAAATTTTTACTTTTCCTTTGTATTATTTTTCATCACAATGCTGGAAGACACTTTCAGTTTTAATGTCAGCCAACTGTTTTTCTATAGACGACATTTGGAATTTTATTGAATTTGAAGAAATCGCTTTTTAAATTCTTTGTAACTACCATTTCAAAGAATTTTGGCGGGGAGAGAGGGCGATACTATTATATTTATTTCACTCGTTTAATTGAAATGTTTATAGAGATTTTAAGAGCCTTTTTTTTACTGTCAGAGCTTAACCTTAGATTAAGATGTTTTTTTTTTTTTTCTTCTTCCAATTTTATAGACAATTAGGTTAATTGAATAGGGTATCAATTGCCAGTAAATGGTTTGGATTTTTCGGTAGTTTATGTTACAGTACGGTAATATAAAAGCGATGCAGAAAAATTAACACGAACCTATTTTGTATAAATTTTAATTAATTTAAGTTTAGTAAAATTATAACAAATTTCTAAGAAAATGATTTTTTTCCCCATTAAAATTGAACTCTCATTACTAGTATTTACTTTAATTAAATGAGCTAAATGGATTTTCGAAAGAATTTTCTTTAGACAGCTTAAATGCACTTTTATTATCCGTAGTAATTTGATTGCTCTGAAATTATCTCAATATTTAATGAAAACTAATTATTAGCGTATCAACTTTTGAAATTAGAAAGATTTACCAAGCATTTTGGCAAAAATTAAATAAATGTTCGATATATAATAAGCGTTTGTTTAATTTTTTTTAATACTATATATGAAACTTGATTTATTTCAAAAGATGAGTCCACTTATCGCGCGGTTTTTACTACGCGGTTCATTTTGTTCTCATTAATTTAACGTTACGACCAAATATCAGCAACAATAATTATTATTATTATTATCGTCGCGCCCTTAAGCCGTAGAAGAATAACATAACACTTTCTTTCTTAAGTTAAAGTGAGAATTTATTAGTAGCAATGACGTTTTTGCAGCAATTTTCGATTACCCGACTTGCGGGCCATTAATTGTATCTTTGTAGGTAATAGATTAATTAACGAAAAAATACATCGCATACCAAGCAAAAATAACTTTTCCATACCGTCCAATCGCCGCTACTGCATTAAAAAAAGCGTACCGGTAATTTATTACTGTACCATAACTTTAAATGCTGTCTACATTCATCGTAGTTAAAAATATTTAAAAGAAATGCAAATTATTATACAGTGACAGTTTGTAACGCGGCTGAGTACATTTAAGCTGCGGTTCAACTAAAACCTGCAAATTATGCAGAACATAATAAATAATAGTTTTTTTCCTCTCGAATAATTGAGTTTGCTGTATTAATTTAAACATGCATACTGTATATACAGTGGAAAATTAAATTTATAAAAAAATGTTTTCGCAAAAATTCTATTTTTATGCAGTTACGCTGGTGTCAGTTAAATAAATATTTGCTTCTACTTTCTGTTCCGGTCAAATAAAGATGGCATTACATCGATAAACAAGCTTTACTGATTTGAGGCCAAATTAGAAGATACTGTATTGAGCTTGTAAGTTTGTTGTATATATTTTGGGTAATCTTCGTCGGAAACATTATCGAAGCTGTGGCCTAGGAGAGCCATGTAGGTGCAAAAGAGGAGGCATGAGAGAGTGAAGTGGGACGCTATTTAATGAAGGGATCAAGAGTAAATGAGTGGAAAGTAAGCGAGACAAGTGGTCTTCTGCTAAATAAAGTTCATTTAGCTCACCGGCAATCCCTCTTTACGTACTTTGATGCCATTTTTCGCGTGGAAGTTGGGTTTTTAGCCGGTGGGTGGAGGCAAAGGTATCGCGCGATGGTGTATTTAGCTTTCCATGCGCTTGACATTTTAACACCCTACCCTCCTCCAATTTCTACCGCGAGAGTGACAGCCAGCTAAATAATACTTCAAAACTAAAGCTTATCCAATTCTTAAGCAAAATAATCTACTCGGCTTTTCCACCGCCGTTACTTTGATAGGAGTATAGTCGGTAGTGAAGACTTTTATCGGCTTCTACATCGTCTAAGAAAATGCGGGAGAACGAGTTCGCCATGTTGGATTTATCGATTCACGCCGCCTGTCTATTTTCCACATTTTATGAGTTTCCGCAAATTAATTTTTCATGTTTTGGGATTGCACTACTGTAGCTTTACTTAGAGTGTTCGGTTTTTAGGTAACTTTTATTTTATATACCGGTATATTATATATATAAAAAATATTTTTTAGTTGCGCCGGAATTTTAGGTACTTTTTGTGTAAATTGGTTGGTAAAAATTTAATTGGCCTTATGATAAATGTTTCAAACACAAGCATTATACATTTAATTAAATTGGTTAAAAGTTGAAATTTTTATTTAAATCTGAGTTTATATATCTCATGTACCCGTTACGCGAAATAGCGGATAACAAAGTTTCTCTAAAAAAATAATGGGTAACCAAAATCTAAAAAAAAAAAAATTAAAAATTCATTTTTTTTTTGAAGATTTTTAATGATTTTAAAAATTAATTGTTAAATTTATTCAACGAGACTCTTGCTTTCAAGCTAAAAGTAATATAAATAGTTAAAATAAACAGTAATAAAATATTTAAAAGTGAAATGCAATTTGTATTATCAGCGTGTAGAATGAAAACTATTTAAAGGCATTGAAGCGAAATTGTTTTCTTGCTTATTCCCCGAAGTTTTAAGTTTATCGGACTGGCGTATTTTTTTTTTTTTGTATAAACTAAGTATATTTTTTTTTTGTGTTTGTGAACTGCTATGGATTTCCAATGAAGGGTGTTGATGTCTCACACTTCGAATTTTTATTTGTTTTTAAGTTGATCACGTAGTTTAGAAGCGATGGAATTGGAGATGAACCGCATTCATTGTCTTTCTCGAGTATTTGGATAATAGGTGTACAGAGACTTATAAAACTTTGTCTTGTGTTTTATCCTCGAAAAAAAAAAAAGTAAATATATACACATATATAAAAACAAGTTAAGATAAAAGAAAAAAAGTACTGCGAAGTGAATGTGAAGTATAAAACGAAGCGTAAACACAAGGTAAATGAACTAAAAATGGCCGCAGCTGGCGCCTACGTTGATTTGGCGCTCTTTTCACTTTTAACATTTGTACGTTTCAACGAGTTTTCTATTTACAATAAGCTGTGCTTCACTTACCGTGGACATTGATTCTCGAACTATGCGTCGTCCTGCCTAACTTGTTCGCCGCCGTGCACTGGTACAGCCCAGCTTCTTTCACATTGGCGTTCTGCAAGTGCAGCACGCTCACCACATTCCCGTCCATATCCATCCGTTCTTCCACTCGACTATTGTTCGTTTTTCGAATGGAGTTGTAATCTAGATGCCACGTAACCTGAGGGGGAGGGATACCGAATATAACACACTTGAGCGATACACTTTGGCCCACAACCAAAACTTTTTCGTCGAAAACGTCAAGGAACTGAGGTGTGGCGTCTGAAAATGAAGCAATTTCGTTGATATTAATTTTAAACTAACATAATTAAAATGATATATAATCCTTACCTTGAAGTCGAAGTTCGGCTGTGGCTTGAGCAGATTGAAAGGAATTGGAAATGAAACATTGGTACATGCCTTTGTCCAATACTCGGACTTCGGAAATCCGTAGCACGTCGGTGGGACTCGAACTGACATCATTGACCGGTAGCCATTTGCCGTTATGGAGCCATCGGACAGATGTCACCGGGTTTCCGAAGAAGGAACATTTAAAAATAGCGGATTTACCTAAATCACTCAGTAGAACTTTGGGTTGGATTTCGGCTTGCAATTTTGCTAGATTTTACACAAATTTAAAGAATAATTATTAAACAAAAATAAATGTAATATGATTTTGAAATAGAGCGCTAACAATTTCAGTAATAATTATAAATTAACTTTTTTTTTCATATAAAAAGAATAGCAAGTTATTAAGTAGCGTTGAATATGCTTTGAGCTTGTGGAGCTTAAAAAATAGCAGAGTGTAAATAAACAAATTCTATTAAGTTGTTAATACAGTATAAGGATAAATATTTGCAATTCAATTAGCAATGAATACAAAATTAATTAAAAATCATTTATAGAGTATTTTAGAAATAATATTTTTTAAAAAAATTGACGTTTTTATCTTGGTAAGCGCATATTATATACGGCATCGTAGTTAAACTTTCAAAAAAAAAACTTTCAATCAATAATCAGTAGTGGGCTACACGTACGTTATTAACGATTAAATATTAATACTCTAGGTTCAAATAGTTTTTTTTTTGAGTTAATATTATTGCTAGTTAATATTTTAGGCCCATACTTTTTCTAATAATATTAAAATATAATAGTAATGATTGTACAACTTTATAATAATTACAGAATTTATTTAAATGTTTCTAATTCTAATTAAAAGATTTTTTTAAATCGAAAACCGATTAGTTAATTCAAAACTTTTACCTGTTACGGTGAGAACCGTTTCTGCTTTTTTGTTGCCTACGTCGTTAATGACATCACACACGTAGGCTCCTGAGTCGGATACTTGAACATTCCGGATGAGAAGTCCGCTCCCAATTTTTTGAAAGCGTTCTCCTGATAACAGGGGATGCAATTGGCCTCCACCCACTTTTCCGTACCACCTAAACGAGCAAGAGTGAAAAATGAAGCCAGGAATACAGGGTGCTTAAACATGAAAAGCGTGGAGAATTGGTCTTACGTGGTTATTGGCAACGGGTAGCCCTGAGTGGCGCAGGGAATCACCACCGTCTCTCCCTCTTTCACAGTCATGCTTGGCTTAGTGTCAATTACTTCCGGTTGGACGTTGCCTTGGGGAACTGCCAAGGAGAAAGAGAAAAGAGTGAGAAATATAATTGAACGATACCTGTCAGATTTAACTTCATTAAGTCTGATACGGACGTCATTGTTCTATTGTTCGTGCTTGCCTCAACAGCATTACAATGCTCCAGGCTATTATTCATTATTATTATTATTATTCCGCTTTTCAACCGAATCGATCCGAATATAATATTTGGCGTTCAAATTGCGAGGGTTTGTGTTCGTCTACTTAAGCCCTATCATGAGGCGTATACCCCTACAAAGCCCTCCTTGCAAGTCGGATAAGAAACGATTTAAAGTGTTTGGATAATTGAAAAAAAAATTTTTTTAAAGCTGTTTTAATAACATTAATGTATTGAAAAGAAAAAAAATATTTAAGGAAGTTTAAAATGTATTCTATTTACGATGTTAAGAAAACGTTTCTGACTTTTAATCGATAAAACTTTTTGGTTTACCGTATGATTCAAGTATAGACTACGGACGACAAATATTTTGGTTTGGTTTTATTGATATCCGCCAGCAGTGCAATAACAATCTAGCAAATATATTCAAAAAATCTGGAAAGCAATCGCTAAGGAATTGCGTACAAAAACATCGTCACCAATTCGACATTTCATAATTTGGGTTGGAAGCACCACTCTTTCTACCTAAGTATAGGAAATTTGCGCAACGCTGATGGGGTTATTTTGTATCAAAATAATAATTTTAAGATGTGCCTATAGTTAAAATTCTCAGATAATTGAGATTTTAACATATGAATAATTCTTGGTATGAGAGAGATGATGCTATTAAGGAAAAAGTGTCTTTTATCTCAATTGGAGCGTGTGCTCGCAAACAGATTGACTGCGCGCATGTTTTCACTCGACGATAAGATAGAGAGGGATTTAACTTATCTTAGAATGGAATTCTTTAGGCAAAACACTTATTCTAATTAAGATGCAAAAGCGAGTGAGGAATTTTTGTCGTTTTCACTTTTAAATTTCAAGCGACGATTTTTAGTATAATATACAATATGCGTTTCGTAAATAAGAAAATTGACGCACTGCTATTGCGCTGTAGTTTTTTTTTAAATATATTTTTCTGTAAATAGCTTATAAGTTCGACGAAACATACAATCTAGAAATTTTTTTGTAGATTTAATTCAAGCGCTATTCTAAAATTTTTGCCTGCTGTGTTAAAACTAATTTGAAAGAAATAATATCGCACAGATTTAAGTAACTTTTGCTATGTTGCAAATTCAGTCATTTTGAGTGTTTCCTCCCCCCTCCATATTATTAACGTCGAATTAACGTTTTGAATGCAGCTTTATAATAATTAAAATTTATTATGATGTTGAAATCCTGACACACGTTATGGATTCTTAGTTATCCGAGTTGCGCGTTAATAATAATTCGAAGTTATTTTAATATTCTACGTTTCTTGCTACCGGTGAATGTAATGTTGTAATGGTGGTGTATTTTAGTTTTGTTACTAATTTATAAAAATGAGTTTGAGAAAGTGCTTGTTCGTGGTACAGTAAAAGAAAAGATGCTCTCGGGCAACGTCGGGTTCTTATTATGCTAATTTAAATTGGAAGTCTTTAAGAATGGCAGGTCCTATGGGTCTCCTAATTTTTCCATTCCTCTTTACTTTTTACATAGATGGATAAACATACGATGGGAATTATCGATTTTTTTTATTATTCTTTTATCCATCTCAAAGCATCTACCTCACTTCTTCCAGCTCAATTTGTATATATTTTGCTATCACTTATTTACGTCGACGAATTGAAACTATTAGTTTGCACTGATATCTGGCTTTCATTGCCTCTCTTGATTGGCACTGTACAGCGAAACTCCGAAATTTCGTTATTGCTCCATATTTTGTACCCTAAATATTTAATTTCTTTCCCGTGTTTTTTTTTTTTTTTTTTGCTGGCAAATTTTTCGCTCTAATTGATATAAATTTACACATAGAGTACTAAAAAATAAAATTAGATTATAAAAAATGCAAAAATTATGCAAACTTTTAAAGTTCGCTACACTTTCAACTCTTTTCTGCATAATTTATCTGCATATTGTAGCTTTATAATGCGAACTTTTTTTGACATTAATTAATTCATTGAGTGAGTTACAGAATGTTAAAAATGGCCAAACTTAAAGGCGGAGCTCTCACGTTGAAAACAAATGTGGTAACGTTTACGGCACCGGGAAAAAGTTTAAGTAAAATATTGAACCGCTTTTATTCTAAGACGCATTCACTTATTCAGTTCTCTTAAATCAGCGTAAAAAATTCGTCTTAGAATTGAAGTTTTACATATACGTGCAATTTTATTTGCGCATTATTTATTATTATTAATATTTAACTTTATTCAATATTAATTAGCGTGTAGTGAACTGAGCCGGAACGAATTTTTATGTTGGTTATTGAAAAGTAAAAATACAGTAGCGTGTTGCATAAATAAAATAAATATTTGCTCTAGATTATATTTAATTTAAAAAACGCATTATCGAGGATTTACATTATTATTTTCTTATTTAGAAGCGAAATGAAACCGATGATTGTGTGACGTCAACATGGGATTAAAACGCGAATAGACGGGCGAACAATAATTGTAAATTTGCGAGTGATCATTTTTTTTTTTAGTTTTCTTTAGATAGAATATTTAATTTAGCTGCTTGCTGGAATTATTTTTTGAATAACTGCTTTGCAACCACCTTTTTTTTAATTCATTATTTCGCGTACTTTTTTTTTTCTTCCACGCGACAAATAATAATTGTCATTTACATATTATAGTTTGAGCACGAAACACAACGCATGTTAAGTTGTACAATAATTTAATTAACAAAGTAGGTTTGAATTTTTTATTAGCTATATGCATAACATTAGTAGTCAACCGAATAAAATCAATAATTTTTTTCTAAAAAAAAAATTGTACCGAAAGAAAATAATAGACATGAATAATATATTATTATGGTATTAATTGTTATAGAAGCATGGTAATGTATTAATTGCGGAAGCTTCAGAAGCTTATTTTAATGAAATTAGGTAGGTTTTTTTTTTTGCCATTTATTAAAAATCGATATGCCGCTGAACATAATACCGGAAGTAAAAATTAATATAAAACGATATTTTATAGTTAATAATTCTAATGTCCGACTTTTTTAAATAAAGCTACAAAAATAGAAAGTAACAAATTACCGGTATATTAGATTTCAAATTTGTAATAGCCCACTTAAACTACTTAAATTACCTAGAAACTTGCGGTTTTTATGGACTAGTGTATTTCTTTATCGATTTTTTGAATTATCGATAGATTAGAGGCAATTGTTTTAAATTATACGCGAAAGCCAACTTCTCCATATAAAATCATTTCCTCTATATAAAAAATTTTAAATTTTCTAAATGCTCCAATTAATTATAAAAAGATGTGTACATAAGATACGGTATATTAAAATTTGTTTTAGTTAAACAAAAGCTAAAAAAAATAAATACATGTAGACTAGAATCTCAATTATCAGGAAATGTTTTATAGGGAAGTTTTTTTTAGAAAATAGCAAAACAAGTGCGCTAAAATCGTCGTGGTAATGCATTTTGTAATGTTTTTAACATTGTTTCTACCTTTGTTGTAAGTATTGATAAAAATAATATTGTATTTTTCCATTTTGTTGAAATTTAAATATATTCATGCACAAAATGAGTGATTTTTTAAAGCAATTTGATTATCCGGATATACTACCCCTGACAACCATTAATTCGGATAATCGAGGTTCTACTGTATAATTATTTATTATCGTTAGCGAACGAAAAAATATTTTAAAAGAAGTTTTACTCGTTATTTAGTTAATAAAGTGTTTATTTTTTTAAAAATTCTTTTTTCTACCACGGACCATTTATTAATTATTATTAAAATTATTCTGCAATAAACTGAGATTCCATGTTTTGAATAGTACATGTATTAAAAAATAACTTATAAAGTTTTTAGAATAACCTAAGAAGCTTGATTAATTGTTGTCAAGATTTGGTGTTAGTTTTATGTATGGAAAAGCAAGTTAAATATGTAAAAAAAAAAAATTATTTGTTTAGTAACTAAGTGAATAGTTGACTATTTTTCTTGGTTGTGATATTCATGTCTGAATATCACAACGAGTTTAAAATTAATTTATTATTGCGTTAATTTACCGTAGACATGATTCCCCAAAACTTAAAAGATGTGCAAATTGAGTTTAGTTTGTGACAATTATGAAGATGAATCGATTTTAATTTAAATAATAGATGTTACAATCAATTGAATTCGCAAAGGGTAAAAGATTAAATTGAACTTTTGTCGAATCGGAGGGATAAATCGTCACTTGAGAGTAATTATCTTTCATCAGATGCTGAATTTGTATCATCCATTAATATACATTATACGATTTGAGCGTGTTTGGCTTTTTTTTTTCTTTCTTCCTTTTATTACACGTTGAGTTAAATTTAGACGTAACGATCCGTTGAAACATTAATTCTATCTTTAGCAATTAATGAATTAATTGGTAGGTAAGGTCTGGTAATTTGAATGTGAGCTAGATTGTGATGAGCTGAGCTTGAATTGGTGCCGTGCGAGTGGCGGCGGGTGTTCAAAGTTAAAGTCTACAACCTACAGCAATTCGGTCGTTACAATATGCGCTATGCCAAAATCTTTTCCGATTATTAGCGACTTCTTTCTAATCTTAAGCTAAACACTTTCCTAATTGTTACCTCCCACCGTTTTTTGACTAATTAGCGTGATGCCATTCTTCGAGTCGGTGGAACATGGGAAATCAATTTAATTATTAATTGCTAGGTTCTCATCTTTTTAAAATGATTTAAAAAGATTTCGATATCAATATAATAAAACTTTTAATGTCTCTGTTGTTACCTGAAAAGAATCCAAATAATCCAAAAGGTTTAAATAAAGTGTTAAAAGCATTATATTGAATAGAATGACTTTTTTTTTGTATTTGGATTTATCCTGAACATGCATTTTTGAATGGAATTTGTTTGCCTAAGCTGCAGGTAATTATATAAAAAGTAATTTACTTAAGACGACATTTAAAAAATAGTTTTAATTTTTTTTTCTCTCAAAACGTGTACACTAGCTACCGCGCACTGTTTTTTTTATTTTTATTTTAGACGCAATTTAATTTTAAAAAATTACATTAAAAGCGGCATATTATAATAAGAAAATAAATATATGAACTGGGTTTTGTTAAATTTGTATTGTAGGCTGTATATTATTAGGTACATTTTCACAAAGCCGGAAATAATAAAAAGCAGAGTATTATTATTTTGAGGTTACTAAGCTTTTAACATAGAAACACAAATTAAAGATTTTATCGGTAATAATTTAGCGAGGCCAAGTAAAATGATACAAGAGCATGTTAATGTTTACCATTTGTAGTTCTTTAATTTTTTTCATATTTTTTTAAACGGTACTGTATTTTCTTTAACAATTGAGAAAAATTATTGAATTATAAAAACTAGGAGCACTACTGTAACAGTGTTACAATAGATTGAAGTAAAACCTTTAAACACTTTGATTCTCATATCAAATTGAATTCTAATTGAAATAATTTGTGTACTATACACATAAATTGCAAAGAATTTTGTCAATACACTGTACTGCACATTCTAAAGATTTTTTTTTTTAAATCACAGTATACAGATTCACAACTCGGTACTATTTTCATCAAATATAGTACAACTGTAAGTTTATTCGAAAGTAATTGCCATTATTTAACAATGTAGAAAAACCAATATTTTTTGCTAGGAAAGCCAAATCAAGACATAGTACTGTGTGTGGGTCGAGACTTGCCTGGATTTATGAGAAATAATTATGATTGAGTTTTTGTTTATGCCATTTCTGCAATGCGACATCGTTAATTAATATTTTAAAAGCTAATTTTTCTATTTATACTGTAATGGCAAGATAGTATTAAATTAACTACAGTATTGGGATCGCTTGGTGGCGCTTAAACTGACACGCTGGGTCTCGCAGATACGGTATTATAAGAGGTTATTACAAAACTACTGTGCCAATTCAATACTGGTAATCCTTTTTTATTTTAAACTTAATATTATACGAAATATTTTGGGATTAGGTTCAACTACATGTAATCCTAAAATCCTTAGTACATAGAAATCTTAGTTT
The DNA here is from genome assembly GCA_034698085.1 of Polydesmus angustus. Classification (NCBI taxonomy): domain Eukaryota; kingdom Metazoa; phylum Arthropoda; class Diplopoda; order Polydesmida; family Polydesmidae; genus Polydesmus; species Polydesmus angustus. The sequence goes on along the minus strand of JAQGAY010000850.1, from coordinate 5,959 downwards.
ATTATAATCATAATGCATTTATATGTAGATTTATAATTTTAAATTTGAAAACTGTAAGCTCAAGTAAAATGGATAAAACGTAGTTAATTATTAATAATAGAAACTCATGAAAAGAAAGGATCAATGAAAATTCCTTTTTACAAATATTATTGGTACGTAAGTAGGCATTTTGTTTATTTTCAAGTTTTATAATGAATGTAGTTATTTAAATTTTTTCTTTGTGTCAAAAATTGCATATTATTTATATTAGACCTAGTCTAAGAAATGAATAGCCTACGTACAACAAAAATGTTAACATGATAATTTCAGCGTGTCATTGTTAATTATTTTATTTTCTTGTTATTGGTATTTTTCTTGAACTGCTACTGTTATTTCATTTCATTTGATATTTTCTTCTCGCTCTCATTATCTGTAAAAACGTTAATTACACAGTTGTTTTTGACAAAATTGCGTCTAAGAGCCATTAAGAATTATGTCTTGTGGAAGTGAGCAACGATTTGTTTACCTAGAGAAAAATTAATATTGAAAATGGCGATTATTGTAGATTTCAGCTGTTCCCAATCATATTCAGTCGACTGATTCGCAGACAAATTAAAGGTTTTTTTTTTTTCTCTAAGCTTTTATTTTCTTTCTTTTTTTTCAATCTTCTTTTATATATATTATTTCTATTCCTTTGGAAATTTGCCAGAAAAAATGCACTTTTTGTTATCTAAACGTATATTGTGTTAATACAGAAATAAAAAATAAGGGAAGATTGTGTCAATGAACCGTTGACTGTTGCACTATTTGCCCTTTCGGATTCATCTTTGTATCTGATTCCCTCACTCCACTTATTTTTTTTTTTTTTTTATTTACTTATTCTTAACAACAACATTGAGAATTTGATCAGCAGATATATAGATTTTTTACTCCCAATTTTTTACTGGTTTTTTTTCTGTTTTTTACATTTTTTGACAGATGCGTAATGGTCAAGTCTCATCTCGCCAATAAAGTGGTCAAGTGGAGAAAAGAAGCAGCTTAAGATCTAAACGTTAATACCCCAGTCTTTTTTATTATAGCTTTATAGGGTGTGTATCTCCAAAAAATTTTCTTTTTATTATTTATTCGTTTTTCTCCTTAATTTCTAGATCGTCAGTTATTATTATTGCGATTATTACGATGATGGCGACGTTGGCGCCGTTGTTTTTATAGCGGATAAAAGGAGAAATGTTGGGTTGAATTATAATCTGCTACTTGGACGTTAAGATCGCTACAGTATGGAAAAAATAAATAGCTTTTCGCTTTCACAGCTATCATCCTTATTATCTTCATCGGTTCTATTATTTTACTGAGTGCAGTAGGCATCACTTTGTCACTATATTTGCTTGTCCGCCAATCAGGATGGAATCCGTTACTCGGTTTCTTTTTTTTTACTAAAGTGTAATCAAGGCAGTATGGCCGATCTCTAGTGCTTGTTTCTGAAATTGCTAAATGATCCGTTTTTTGGTTGCATCATTTTTTTTTTGTTAAAAAAATTGTTAACAAAAACTTCTTCGTTAATTATCTTTGAAGAATTAAGTTTTTGAATATAACGTTTTGAGCTTATAATAATCCACCATTTGCACAAGGGTACTTTTCTTTAAAAGTAGACGCAAGTATATGCAAGAAACAAAAGAAAATTGTGTAATATTAAAATAATAATTATTGAAAATCCATTCCCTTTTTTTTCAGTAATCTCTTGTCATGTACGCTTTATCCTATACGCGATTGAGCTTTTTTATGTATAGCCAAAAAAGTCTTTATTATGTGAAAATTTCACGCCTATAATTGCAAATCAATTTATGCTGGAAAAATAATTGCTACCGGTAATTAAGTGAAATTTTTGCTGATGACCTTACACTCATTACAGTATACGCAACATAACCAAAGAACGGATATACCGCACATAACAAAAGATACCTTACAGTAGAACTCCAATATTCGCCATTAATACGTTTCAGAGAAAATGGCAAATATCGACAAAAACAAATATCAAACACATTTCCCACCTAGAATAACATTAAAAGCGATTTAATCTGTTCCCAACCCTGAATTTTGTATGTATACCTTATTTTTAAGAAAAAACAAATTAACACAGAAATCATAAATACATTTTACTTGCTTACCATATTAATTATTTAATATTGATCTAAGTTTATCCCATAGCCTCAAAGGTTCTGGTGATTTATCAGCATTTTCAGACGAGTCATTAGCACTTGTTTTTTTAAAGAATTTATCCAATGTTGGTTTTTTTTTGCTGTGATTTTTAAAATTCACACTAATACTGACGATCAGCTGACTGCAAGTGGCGTCAAAAGTGTGACGAGTATCGAATCTGCGACGAAATGGCGAATATTGGAGTTCCACTGTAGTATGTTTGGTATTGCTGAAGGATAGAATTACAGTTGCAGAATCGAATTGATTAAAAGAGTTTATGAGCAGAGTAGGGTTACACGTACTTTGATAAGAGCAGGATGTATTTGGTCGAAAGAGAAAGAAATTTAATTGTTACAAGGGGCTAGTAATGGGCAGTTGGTAGTGAACAGCACTTGTGTCTACAGCAATCGTCATATTCATTAAGTAAAGTGGAATTAATGAATCGGCAAAAGAAAGGAAAACAAATACAGTTGAAAAGGGAGAAGAAAGAAAACTTATTGCGAAGAATTTAATCGCTCCATTTACTACCTTAATTAATAAGTAGGCGCTTAAGACTTGTCTGAACAAAATTAAATTAACTGTCAATTAGGAAACAAAAATCTTGGTTTTTTGCTCTTTTGAGTTAACAAAAAAACATTAACCCTTTAGATGCGTACATATTTAAGAGATTCTTTTAATTACATATCTTTCGCGTTTAACGCGGTGAAAGCGAGAGAATAATAAAAAATAATAAAATAACACTTTATGCAACAAAAAATATAATTAGATTAATTAATTTTTTTCTAAGTTGATATTAATAAATATCGATTTACTAACTGTAATTTTACTACAGTAATCAGTAGAACCTCGATAACACGAAAATCTCTTATTTCGAAGATAATAATAGTTGGTTTTCTGAGTTACTGACAAGATTCTCGGTATTATAATAAAAACGTTTTTTTAGAATTGAGTTCCTTAGCCATTGCTCTGTATTTTGTCACTTTAATGTAAAAAATTTACTTTGTTTTTTTAAAAAATTTTTTTTTTAGCGATGCTTAAGATAAGATGTAAGCTATTTACAGAAGGAAATTGAGGTTCACATGTTTAATGGTTTGTGTAGCTAACTAAAATAAAAGATTTTTATAAGAATTAAAATTGCTTTTTTTTAAAAAAAAAAAAAAAAGTACAGTACATGTAATTACAGTATTTCTAATTTTTTCTCGAAACTTCTCAAACTCATTTGTACAAAAGAATATTGCTTTTCCATTGAAATGCGAATAATCTGGGTTTCATAAGCTATTGCAGTAAAGTCGGTCTGATTTTTGTTTAAAAAGATAAATAACAATTAAAAAAATCTCAAGTAAAAGATAAATTTAAAAAAAAACTATTTTTTAGAAAATTTATTTACCTTTTATATTAAAAAAAATCGTTTTATTTTACAAGTAAAAAAAAAAAAAATGTTTGTATAAGAACGCGTACCGTAACTTATTGAACTTTTCTTCGATTGGTGAATTCCTGTAAAACTAAAGCTGTAATGTACGCTTAGGTGGGATATTGTATACATGGACAGAAATAAAAAGCAAATGTCGTGTTTGTTGGAACATAGTTTGGTTGGCATTTGTTTGACCATGTTAAGGGAATATCTGGTGAAGCAAGTAGCGTTTAAATTGAGAAAGAGAGGGGGGAAAAATATCCGTAGATTCTGATCAATATTTGTAAATAATAGGAGAATAGAAAAAGAAAGCAAAAAAAAAAAAGAAAAGAAAAGAAAAAATCAAGCACGTTTTTATTATAAGTTGAAACGTCGATTTTTTTTTTCTTCTTTGCTACTAATTTTGGATTTGCCTGATGCTAAATAAAAATTGGCGCGGCGCAATTTACGCTAGCTTTTTGATAAGTTTACACGAAAAAACTCTCTTCTTTGAAGACAGGGATTTCATTTTCTATATATATATATTTTTTTTTTTTTAGGTATGGAAATAGGATAACAAAGTCGGAGAAATTTCAAATACGTTGGTAATATCACACTTACTTGCGTATTTGGAATGTTTTTCTCCCAACTGATATCTTTTCGCGCGCACTTACGTACATTGTAGACGAGAAGAGAAAAAGTCAATCGGAATAACAAGCTCAACTATGTATGCAAACTCCGACTCCCAATTCCTCCTTCTCCCCACTCTTCCTGTTTTCTTATTTATTTTTCCTTTTGTTTATTCCAAACTACAATAATTCCAGCCGAAAGAAGAGACTTTTTATCCGCTTTTTATTCGAATGGATGCTTATAACTTTTCTTTTCTTTTTTTTTTATTTTATAGATCGTATTCATTTTTTATATTTGTTTATTTAACGTTAAATTTTTTGTGCGCATCCAATATGCACATTGTACTCTACGAGATTGAATAAGAGAATCGTTAATTTCAGTTTTTTCTTCTATCTTTTCTCCTTGTTTTTCCATAATATTTTATCTTTGAGTGAGGAATATCCTTAGCTCTGCGTCTACCGTAGCTTGTGCCGTTACCATGGAAACGGCCGTCGTATATTTCCGATGTTCAGACAAGCAAAAGGGGGAAGAAGATTTTTCGGAACGCGGTAATAAATAGCCAGTAGCAGCTTTAAGTTTGCTATAATTAAGTTCACCTTGCTCTTAACTTCAACTTAAGAAAATAATTATTACTTGCGAAACAAAACAAGGGTTAAAGAATTACTAATTAGTAGAATTTGTGTTTATCTGGTGGTTCCAGGTACCGGTGGCAATTCTGGCAAAAATAAATTGGTTTAGAAAGCGGGATTTGCGGTTGTTAATTAATTATTTCAGTTACGATTTGGCGCTTTTAAATTCTCATATCGACTTGGTTGGTTAGACATAATTATTATCTTGTTACGAATAATATTTGACTATTACAGTAAAACCTTAATCTTTGCTTATTAAGTTTGTTGCACATGCGCTCCATTTCATTTATCATGTTGAATTTATTGGTACTGTATTTGCAATCTTTAAGAAGTATGCACGATGTAAACAAAAATATTAAATTGTTGCTTTAGATACATTTTTAACCAATTTTATTTTAAAATTGAATACTGTATATCAAATTTCAAATTGTTTTTTTTTTTTTTTTTGGCAGAATTGGAAGCTTGAGTTAGGATAGGATAGCAAAAATCAAATCAATTATGGAACTTATTGGATCTATTGAATCACTTTTAATTCCATTATTTGCTGAAGCGAGCATCATTTTGGTAAGACGCTTTAATTTCATATTAAGTTTATTTCTATTTTTATCACTGTATGTATTATATTGCATATAATACGACTATTTTTCAACGAAGGTTTTGAATTGTTGCATATTTTAACTACATACTTATGTTATCAAGAAGGAAAACTTAATATAATTGGCGAATATTTTGACTGATGGCATGTATATTTTAAGATTACTTTAATGAAATAACCACAACTATGCTATTAATCAGATATCGTAATTCAATAACGTGCATGCTTAACTTTATAAATATTCCTAAAGAAGAAGATTTTCCAATTGAACTGAAGAGAGGATCTAAAACTAATATTGTACGGAGATTTTAATAATGCGCCAATAAGAAAATCAATAAGTATTTCATTTATTTTATTAAAGTGCTTAAACATTTTAAGGATATACGGTGAAACTCCAATATTCGTCATTTACGATATTCGTTGTGCTTTTTATTGCTCAATATTCGTCGCTGATTCAATATTCGTCACACTTTTGACTCCATTTTCAGTCAGCTGATCGTCATTATTAGTGTGAATTTTAAAAATCATAGCAAAAAAAAA
>JAQGAY010000849.1:0-19416 GCA_034698085.1 Polydesmus angustus | reverse complement strand
AATATTATACTAATGTCGGGGTGCTTCTATCTTGCTGTAAATTAATCCGGTGGAAACATGAAGAAACTTACTGTAGAATAATTTTAACAAAATAATTAGTTCAATCCAATACGAGTTTTATATTGCTGTGTTTTTACGTCTACATGTACTGTAATTGTTTTTTTGTTTTTTTTTATGATTATAGGAATGATGAGATACAGCTTCCCTACATGTCTAAGATATGGTAAAGAAGGCGATTACTGTTTCGGAACAAGTCAACCGAAAAACGTTACACTCCATTATCCAAACGGTTTAGCTTTGGAATTAAGCGAGGTTCACACACTTTTCTGCCCATGCGATGCTTCCATGGCTCTGTCTTGTCAACAAGGCACGTGCCAGGGCAAGATGATCAACGACATCGGCAATCAAATTTAATTTACCTACGTAATTGCCCCGCTTCAATCATAGTGACAGTGCCACCAAAGCCGAATTTCAACTTTTCTTTTATAATTATTACTCGTTGTTATTTTTCGATATTTAAAAGAGTATTAATATTGTAATTGTGACGAACGAAGAGGTTCACCATGTTGACTTTCATTTCGTGATCTTCCGTAGCGCGGCAATGGAAGCTACGTTAAATGCGCAACTTAAGATCTCAATTAAAATTTATTTATTTGCAAATTATACAAACAATTAAGCGCATTATAATTTGTATTAATCACAATTCTTTGGTCTACATATTTTAAGTTTGATACTTTGCACGACACTTTTGGTAAAATTACTATTATTTTCCGAAGGTTTATCTATTATTACGTCACTGAGATGATCAAAAATTCACTTATTTACTTTCCTTTCATCTAATTTCTTTTCTTTATGGCATACAATTAATATCACATTTAATTTTTATAAACTTTAAATAGAAAAATAATAATTTTCAATTTTAAAAAGCTCAAAAAAATAAGCCTAAATTATTACAAACAAAGAATTTAAACATACGATAATTAATTATTATTATTGTGTCAAGACTACTAGGCCTACTGTATTATTGATATTAAATGTGATGTTTATCTTTATCATGTTACTAAAACAAATTACAGGTTAATTATTTACTTGCATAAACTCGAATTTAATGAAATACTGTACTTCCATCCTCATGTTGGTCCTCCTTAATGGAGGCATGTAACCCTAATGTACAACCCGGTGCTCTTACTCCTGAAATTATATTGAATTTACTAGTCATCTCAATTTTATTGAAATGTGATGATGCTCGAAATATTTCCTCTTATTTCATTGATATTCTTTTATGTTTGTTATTATTCATAAATGTAAAGGATGCCAATTGTCAAGAAATAAATCTCTTGTTTATTCATAGAGATCGCTACTGTATTTGTTCAATTAAATAAAATGAATAGAATTAAAATTTAATTTAATCATCATTCTAAACAATTTAAACCCTGTCGGCTTCAAATAATCATTTAAAAATAATTTGTTTAATACTGTATGCTAAATAATCATCCAATATTCCGGACTTTTTAAGGTTTTTTGATCAACTTTAATAATTCTTTTATCATTAGTCCGACACCATCGTATACTTCATGGAAATTTGGCGTATCGTACATGTACGCTGGAGTAGTTACCACTAAATTCTTCTTGTCTACTACAACACCGTACACAAATAATTAAAGAAAAAATTAGTCTTACTTTTAAATGAAACGTAACAAATTAAAAATTATTGTTCGAAGGATATGTCAACTTTTCGATTATGATGAATTGCTCCCCACTGTTTAGCTACATCCGCAGTTCCAGAATAAGGCCACTTTCCACTGCCATCATCTAAATACAGAAAATTAATAATTTCGATATTTAGCAGATAGTCGAAACACAATTTGTTAATACATGTACTGTATTTAAAAGTACCTTTATCTAAGCCTAATGTAATTTCAACTCCGCTAATAACTTTAGCAGCCAATATAGGAGCAATACAGCATAAACTAATTTCATTATACTTATTATTAAAAGTACAGAATTTAATTGGAAAATTTGATTATTATATACCCTATTGGAATCTTTTTTGAATGAAATTCCTTTATTATTTTCTCAATTTCAGAATTTATTTTGCAGTTGCTTCCATCAGTGGCAAAATTTGATCTGCATAATTAAACGATTATATAAATAAATTACTGTATGCATAATACTTTTTTAAAAAAAAAACATCTTACAGATTTTTAGCAACCCCAAAACCACCAGGAAAAACAATTGCATCACAATCTTTGATTTCCGACAGAGGATGAATTTTTCCTCGGGCAATTCTGGCCGATTCAACTAAAATGTTTCTATAAAATTAAAACATAAGTTACATTTACACTACATTACAAATATCTAAAAAGATAATTGACAACTAACAGAGTCTTGCAAAATTAAACGTTGAAGACGAAAATATTTTTTAAAAATTATCGTGCGCTTAACATAATAAATAAATCTTTTTCCATCTCATTTGCAAAGCGCTGTTAATTATTCGGCGTCATAAATTAACCTAGTTTCACTTCCTGATGGTTCTCCTTTCACATGATTCACAACATGCATTTGATTAGCATCTGGAGCATAAATGACAGGTTCGGCGCCTGCACGCGTAAGATGAACTAAACACCTACGTGTTGAAAGATAAAACAAAAAAAAAAAATCAGCCTTTTTGAATTACACTTGTCCTTGATTACAGAACAATCATGTAATCGTTTATCCAATATAAAGAATTCAAGTTCACCTTAGCAAATAAATTCTTTTGATTGGGTATAATAAACGCATTTAAACTTACGCGGATGCTTCGTGTATTTCACTGCCATCGTATACCCCTGTTCCAGACAAAACCTGTACATGTATCGATATAAAATATAAAAATAATTTCAACCGCAAAATAATTGCCTTGCATGGCAGTAATTATATTATTATACCACAGCTATTTTCGACGCCGAAGCAGCAGCAGTGGTGCTAAAATTGTATTTAAAAACAGCTCCAAAGGACAATCTGGCCAATTTCAATCCTATCATTTTAATACACCGATAACTTTAATAATTGACAACTGTCAAGTTGAATTTAAAAGCTGGATTTAAATATAAAAAGTTATGGTGCCGGATTATCCTTGACCTTGAATCTCTACAGTGACATAACACACCGGTAGTATATTTAATTTTTTGTTTTAACGCTAGATGGCACCATTGTTGCTGTAATAATAATTAAGCGGGCATTTTAAATATTATTATCGTAACAATAATTATTATTTTGAAAATATATTTCATTTTGGAAATTGACAATTTCTTTAGTAATTTTAAAAATATATTTTATTTTGAAAATTAACATTTGCTATAGTCTAAAATTTTTAAAAATTTGATTATTATTCAACATTAAATTTAAACTTGACAAGATCATCTATTCCCGCTTGAATAACATCGCCGGATTTGACAGAACCAACCCCCGATGGAGTTCCCGTTAAAATTAAATCTCCCGGTTCCAAGGTAAAGTACCCACTGATGAAAGAAATAAGATGAGGAATTCGAAAGTGCATATCTTTAGTATTTCCGTTTTGTCTAGTGACGCCATTGACATTTAACCATAAGTTTACATTATGAGGATCAGGAATTTTTGATCGATCGATGAAACTACTTATTGGGCAGGAAGTGTCAAAACCTTTCGCTACTGTCCACGGATGGCCTTTCTTCTTGGCCTCATCTTGTAAATCTCTTGCTGTCATATCCAACGCCAGAGCATAACCGCCCACATATTCCATCGCTCGCGCTTCAGAAATATTTGATCCACTTTTACTAATTATTATTCCCAGTTCTACTTCGTGATGCAAATCGCGACATCCTAGAGGAAACTAAACGTTGATACAATTTTAATATTTAATTATAATTTATTTAAAGTTTTTCGGCCAGTAAATTCTTTTACTTTTATGGAATTTCCTTCAACAACATATGACGATGTTGGTTTCATGAAAAGCATTGGTTTTTCTGGCATGACGTTACCAAGCTCTAAAGCATGATCTCTGAATTTAAAAGCAAACGTTCAAGACTCTGATAATTAATAAGGTGGAAGAATTATTTTAAAATACTTGTAATTCCGACCCACTGCTAAAATCTTTCTTCCTAATTGCACGAATTTGCTAAGATCCATCGCTCCTTCCATATAATTATTCACTGCTATGAAAAAATACTTCAGAATCTATCAACTAAATTGTACTTCAAATAAAATATTAACAACTGCTTATTTCAGAAATTATAATTAATCTTTGCTACCAACTACAGTAGGCTATGCATGATCACAAGGGCTCAAGGCCAAAAGTCTATAAGTTAAACGGAAACAGTTTAGACGGGTCGAGTAGGCTACATTGCCGGGCTTTTTCTAACTCGCCACATGTACTGGACTCGCCCATTTACTCCACCTATTTAAACCATGCTTAACAATGTTTATCATTAAATTTATTTAATAGAGAATGTTTATTATATTCACGTACAAATCAAAAAATATCTTCGCAGAAACAAATTAGATAAAATCGCCCAAAGTAAAATCTATGGTTAAAATCAAATGATTATTTATAATAAAAGCGCCAAATTCGAAATCTATAACGAATCTCAACTACGGCGAGCTAACAACGACGAAATGAAGCAAGAGAAAACAGATCAATAATAAAAATCAACAAGATCAAAAAATAGGTTAAACAAAATTCTTTTACATAATAATTCAATACTGTGCAAAAACTTATTCTATATTTTTGGCATTTTCATTTAACATAATATAACGTGACTATTTATACGGAAAATCAAAAACAAAAAAAATCGAACTAAGCTTATAGAGCTTTAAAAACATTTGCGATAAGCGGTTGAGATGTTGCCTACAGTGGCCTTTCACGAATATTTCTTGGTAATTTTCTAAAATCTATCAGCTTAATTCGCAGTTCCTTCAATGGAATTGAAGTCGACAGTGCAACTTCATTGTTCGAATTATTGCTAAATAAAATAAAACTGCGTCAAATTGCTATTTTATGTACATGTACTGTATTCTAAAAAATACCTTATCCTAGAGTTCATCATTCCTTTTGGAGATATTTCTACTAAATAAGTACAGTATTTTTTAATAGTTAACCCTGTAAATATTTTATTTGCGAATTTAACTTTTTACCATTCTGCATAGGACGTTCAAATGTTTCATCATTTTGTTCAGCACATTCTAAAATTCTTTCGTTATCGCATTTAAAAGCTGTAGCGCATCTAGAAAATTAAATAAATTAATAAAATACCAGTCGACTAAATAATAAAATTCACGTTTTCGCAATTACCTAAGAGCAATTATAATTAAATATCCTCAGATTTATTTAGTTATTAATTTGCAATTAAAATTTATTTTAAAGAAAACATCTTTTTAAATAAATTACAAAATATTTTTTTTCAACAAGCAATTCCAAAAATCAATACATTAGGAAATAACTTCAACAAATTACTTTCGATAGAACAAATAATTTTAAATAACTTACTCAGCATCGCCATTCCCTTGACAATCATAAGCGTGTTCATAAATTAAAATTGAAGTAAAACTTTGCCCGCACATTGGACATGAAATTAACTTGGGTAGGTCATCTTCTTTTTTAATTTCGTCATCTTGTAAATCACGTACAGAATTTCCAACATCACTACTTGCCGAACTTTTCGAATAAGTCTTTAGTGGCTTTTTTTGCGTGCTGGAATTTAATTCAGGAAAGTCATCTTCATCATTATTGCCGCCCGGGTAATCTGAAAAGTTCACTTTATTTCCCGGGTAAGACTTTTTTAAGGGCAGTTTGTTCTTCTTTCTCTGTTTCCTTTTCTGGTTTTGCACAGGCAGAAATAGATCATCATCATCTTCACTCAACTGAAGTCCGAGTTTAAAGTTTGCCGAATCGAGTGATGATTTGTCCTCTTTGCCCCAAGTAGCATCCTCTTGTACGGATCTATTATGTAAACTTCCTGAAGGTCCACCCTTATTGGCTTGACCTCTCGAATAGATTTTTGGAAGACTTTTTTCCCTACCGAGATTTAAATCCCGAATATCAAATGTACAATCTTCATCACTGTCCAAAATGCTCGCTTTTTTTCCTTGGTTTGATTTATTGTTAGATGGTTTAGACAATAACTGACCAACGATATTTGGATTTTTATTCGCATTCTTTTGACCGCCGCGGTTCTTCTTTCGGTTGCCCATTTTTTTATTATGGTAAGGTCCAAAATCATCGTCGTCATCTACCTGAACTTTAAAGGCTGCTTTCGAATCGTCTTCGTCTTCAAAACGATCATCAATTTCGTTTGGAAGGATTTCTACCTCATTGGAAATTGTACAACTACGTTTGACATTTATCCGCTCAGATAATGATAAAGAGCTAACACGTTCCTCTAAAGGGATTTCAATAGGTGGAGCCCATTTAATATAAGTTAACGATTTTCTTTGTTGGCGATATATAGTTTCTTGAATTGAATCAAATTCATTCTGCATACGTTCGCTATAAATCTTTTTACACTCCTCTGTACGTTTTTCTCCTTTTCTAGGATATGGCGCAATATAACCAATCTTTAAAAATACAAGGTTTATAAAAATTAATAAAACATATTAGAATAAATATTCCATGCTAGAATATGTTACCGGATCAGCTCGATTTGACCTAAGATAATAATTTAAGAAAACAATTAATAAAATAAATTTTTAAAAAAAACCTAACTAAAGTCAATAAACCTCAAATCCGGAAGTTTTCTTTCTTCAGGATCATCGACGAAATCCAAAGGATTAAAAATAAAATTAGTTCTAAGAGGCATCTATAAATATAATTTCATTAAAAACCATGTTTTGCAATTAATATTTTAATAAGTACTTTTCTGGAAGTCGGCTTCTTTTCACTAACTTCATTTTCCATTAAGCTTGTGGAACTAATTACAAAAACGTTTTTTTTGCATTAATGTCTATACGTGCAACTAAAAAATTGTTCAATAATTTCTACCTTGCCGATTGTGTATCAGCATCCATGTCTAATTTCTACAAAAACAAATTTTTATTAGGTGTAAAGCAGTTTAAAAAAGTTTTTTTTTAACTGACTGGAAAATTAATCTCTTGAGATTGACTTGGTTCAAAGAGCGGAGGAGTTGGCGGTGACTCAAATATGTCCAAATTTAAATTATTTTCCACATTAATATTCTGTGAGAAATAAATCAAAATTTATATTAAATGTTCAATAAAACAAAATTCATACAAAAGTGTATCTTTGTTATCAGTGCAAACCTCATTAACATCACTTATTTCAATATTTGCGTCCTCAAAGGTTTCATCACATTTCATTTTCTTAACAGCACTTTCAAGCTCATCCGAATTTACCAATTGTGATAATTCTAAATAAGAGTAAAATCAAAAATAATAAACACCAACATTTTAGCAAAAATTGTTAAGTAATTTAATGAAGAGAGCGACGACTCAGTTGTAGGGGACTCTCACCTTTTGAATCATTTTCATCAAATTCTACGCTTATCATTTGATGACGCTTCCTTGACGCGTTAACGTTCATTCTTTATAACCATAACCTATCATTTGTAATAAACAGCTATTTAGAATAATTCTTTAAATTTCAAATGAATTACGAAAACTCCGCGTGTTTACAATTTTAGAAAACCGCGAAAACATTAAAAAATGCGACCTATCTTTAACCACACCATAGGTTGAAGCAAAGTCCACACACTACTACAGGTAGTAGTCCGTAGAAACTTTTTGATAAGGCTATGGCCTGCGGTGGAAGCAAACTTCTGCGCAAGCGGAAATTGCCTAACAACTAGCGATCCTACTGGTAAGTGCAATTATTATTAAAAACTTTTTTTAATTTTCAATTTTATAAAGAAAATAATATTAAACAATTTTAAATAAAAGTGTAAAAATGTTTAAGTAGTTTTTATTTAAAAATAAGAATTTAATGTATGTTATTTTAATTTTTTTAAAACCAAATATATTTTATCGATATTATCGAATCGAAAAGGTGGGATCTTGAGCGGCAACAGTTTCTGTACCACGTGAGGGCTTCTGTTAGTCCAAAATTTATAATCAAAAGTGAATTTATATCATGCAAAATTAAAAAAAATAACAGGTCATGGATGTCATTCTTGAACCCCGTATAGAAAAGATAATTTCATTGACATCAAATGTTACAAATCAATTAAAAAGAAGTGAACAGACAAACGATGCGAGTGCCGTGTTTGGGAAGTTGTGTAACGGTAAGTTCTTGTCAGTAGAACGTTATTGTTATTTTTCACAATTAAACCTAGGATACACAATACTCCTAGATTAAACTATGCGTTTATATTAATAACCAGTAATAATTTACAATTTGTTATGCTTTAGGAGATCGATTGACTTGGTTAGTTGATGGAAGTTCGTTGATAGTGGTCCACACTTCGAATGGCAGTATTTACTCCGTTCATAATTTTAATCGAAATACGCCGATAGAAGGGCACATCACGCACGTGAAAGAATTTATTGATGATCCTCTCAAATGGAAGTTATTAGTTGTAACATGCAATGGGTCAAAAGGATCATTTTTACATGTTTTTAACATCCGTCAATCAAAAGTTGACAAAACAATCTTCATACCCGAAACGGTTTTATCTGTTTGATTTGATAATCTGTATTATAAATATTTATTGTTTATGTTGCGTAGGTTACGTCATTAGAAGTTATAAGTTTTACGAGTGGAGACAGTGGCTATAACATTCTTCTTAATCCATTTTTACGCCATTTCCAAGGAATTGTTTCTTTGGGTACTGAAGGAGGAAATGTTTTACTACTTGATTTGGGCATGGACTGTGATTTAGACTTGGAAGCCAAAGGAAATAACGAAAATTTACTTCCTCCAGCCATTAAAATAAGTTATTTTAATGGGAAGAAAAATGAGCTTCTTCAAATACGAGAAAATTTAGTGGCAGAAAATAAATTAGTGGTTTATTTGCTAAATGGTTTGAATAATTATGCTATTTTAATGAGCGGTATTGTAATTGTGTGTTTATTATTTAGGTTTTCATTCAAAACATACGTTCTATTATTGCAACCCTGAAAATGAAATTATTTTTGATAGTGCTGCAGGTACACATTGTTAAAATATAGATTTTTTAATTGCAAGATTATTTAATGTTTTTTTTTTTATATTTAGCTGATATTTACGTTTCGACCATGTTATACGTCCAGCAAATGGGATGTCTTTTTGTAGGATATAGTTTTGGTGGATTTCAAATTTACGATTTAACTAAGCTTTCTCTTGTGTTAGTTTTAGTTATTTTAAAATTTTTTTAGAATGCAGTACATATTAAGTCTCATTTAAAATTTTTTTAAAAGATTTTCCTGTGAATCTGACGATTTTAATGATTTGCCTGTTGTGCAATTCGCCTTTCAAGAGCCTGAAAATGATCCAAAATTATATTGCTACTTTTGGACCGTTCGGGGATATACAGATTATAGTTCTTCTTGCAACCAATTTTCTCATGCATCTATGTACTCCGTATTATTTTTTTCGAAAACTTCGATTAATAGCGTTGGTACATGCTATTTGGTGCGCTTTCTTATTTTAAAATTTTTAACTTTGTTTAATATTAGTTATTGTAATTTTTAGGGAGTGCAAGAATGCGTTAAACGTTTCATATTTCCCTTGCATGGTTACGTGAAGTCTACAAATCTCGATAATTGGGATTCGAGCCGACTTATTTCTTGCATTCCTATTGATTCACGGACACTTCGAAAAGAATTGTGTTCTAGAGAGAGTGCATCGGATAGTTTTATAAATTGTATGGACTACTTGTTGAAATAATTATGTTAGCGACATTGTAAATTTACATTTATTTATTTTAATTTCAGCTAGTGGAAGTATTTGCTGCTGCGTATTTGTTTGGGAAGCATATCCGCATGATGTAAATAAAGTTTCTAAAATTACTTTAGGAATTTTCGATTTAAATCAATGGTATCAAGCTCAAATGCCTGCAACTCTTAAGTATGCGAACTTTATTAAATGTTGGTAAAATTTAAATATAAACATATTACAGGTTGTCTAACATGGAATTGTGTTCATATTTTGGATTTTTTTCTTTGGATGCTTTAAATGATATATCTTCATTTAACTTATTAGTATGAAGATAGTTTTTAAAACTTACGTAATTTATTGTAATGTGTATTTTTTTGTAGGATGTGCACTTGCCGGTTGAAAGCATGACTCGGCCAGCTTTCTTCAATCGGGTTGAGTCTTTATTTTTCCCTTCAGCATTAGCATTTGGTAAAAGAGTGGTAATATATTTTTTATATGTTTTTAAATATTTTCTTAATATTTTAGATGTGGTAGTTTTAACTGATTCAGCTATTATTCGTGGATCTTATTTAGGTCTTCATCGACAGGTTGAAATCTTTATTTAAATACTGTACTATAAAGTGCGAAGCATTTGAATATAAAATTTTATACCGTACTTAGGTATTGCAAAAAATTTGTGCTAATGCGTCAACATTGTTAGTTGATCCCAGACAAACAATGGATCTGTGTTTGTACTGCAGCTTGATTTCTCAACCTCCTAACATTCATTTTTCCCAAATGAATTTGGTTTGTGTGGCTAACAAGAAATTATTGAATTTGGATGAATTATAACTATTTTTTAATAAAATTATATTTAGCCGTCAAGAAAGGAAGCAATATTTTCTATGGCATTGGAGTGCAACGCTTTTGGAATTATAATGTCTTGCATTAATGAATGGGCACCAGGACGTTAGTTAAATATTCTACGTCATTTAATATTTAAGTTTTATTAGTAGGATATTATTTTTAGGGTATGCATCGGACGGTTGTACCCTGCGATTTATTCAAGATTGGGCTTGGAAAAAGGTTTTAAAAATCAAAAGTTATTTAGATAAACAATGTCGGTATTACTTAGTACTTTTTGTCGCAAACTTTGTTTAAACAATTTATGTACTGTTTTAGGCACTATTTTATACGACTGTTCTGGGTTACAAATTGATGAGATAATTAATCAATCTATTCGACAAAATGTGGTAATGCTTAAAAATTTGGAGGTGGTATACAAAACTCTGGGAAAGCAATCGCAAATTATTTCAACGACTAATCTTGGTAACAGACGAGAGGTTTGTGTTTTACGAGAAAATAGTTTAAGAATTTATTTTTAACTTAGGTACTAAGGAGTTAGAGCATCGAACAAGCGTGATTTCCTTGCTCATTCTTCACTATGACTCCGTTTTGTGGTTTATAAACGCAAGATTGTTACCCGAGTTACCTGATGTTGATGACAGTTTTAGTGGTTTTTCATATTCAAAATCATTTTTAAGTAACAATTACAGTAATCGTCGAGCTGAAATTCAGCGGATTAATAGGTACTTGTTTTCTTTATTTGTTTTAATCTTATAAATGTTTATTTATGCATGCATTGGTTTTTTTATAGTTCTTTAAAACCTACGGATTTACTTATCATTGACGGAATAATTGAAGAAACTGGTGAATCAATAATAAATTTATGGAAGACTCAACCCGGAAATTGTTGTTATCCTCCTAGCAGTATTAATGCATTATTGAATATATATTTGTTGCCTGAACTGTGTTTGTCGGTTAAGCACACAATCGTGCAGTATTTCCTACTAGATATTAACGGTATTGAGAATGAAATGCTTTCGTTATATTCTATTTTAATATTGTTTTATTTAGAATTGTTGCAGAATGGCTCTAATGCTCAGTTGTGCGAACCGCTTACAGAATACTCATCAACGTTTGCTTGTAATCACAGTGTCATGTTATTAACGAAAGGGTTTTGGCTTCTGGATCATAAAGATTTTGATGTTTGTGTTACTTTTTTTTTCTTTATAAATATGAAAAATTTTATTTGAAAAATTTTTATATTAGGGTGCTATGAATGTTTTGCTTCATCCCATGATCAATCAAACAGATATTCGCCCTTGGCAAAGCCGACGAATTATGAAAGCGCTATTATATCAAGGAGAAGCGGGAAAAGCTTTGCGTTATTCCCATGTTTATCAACCGTGTAAGGAAACTCCGGAAGATGTGCAGTTTTATCTCACTCTCCTACTTGCAAATGGATTAATTCCAGATGCTTTTGCATATTTACGTTCCGTGCGAGATATGACAAATTCTGAAGAATTAATACAGCATTTTTTTTTAGGCTGCCAACAAAGTAAAATGTTTTGTTAATGTTTTAATATTTAATTACTTTTTTAAATTATATAATATTATACAAATAGCTAAAAATTTACGTGGAATGCTGCAATTATTCTATAACCCAATGGAAGAGCAAAGCTTGATTAAGTTTATGACTCAAAATTCTGATCCTAAAATTCGCGAACTTTTAGTTATTTATCATCTGCAACGTTTTCACTTCGTAGAAGCATTACAAGTTAACAATCAGCTTAATTCAGATGTTATGGTAATTTCACATAATTACAAAGTATTGATCGTGATACATTTGACTTATTATATTATAGCATAAAGACCCATCCGCCAAAGAAAGAGCGGTTACAAGAAATGCTATCATTGAAGGGTATTCTAAAGTATATCCGAACATTCAGTTGGAGTTGGCTAAATTGACAAGAGCTACGTTGTCACATAGAAAAACATTTTGGGAGAAAGGTTTAAATGCCCTGGTTAATGAGATAATGAGATTTCATAAATACAGTTTAACTTTGTTTTTAGGGAAGAAAATGCCTGCACCGCTATCTACAATTGTAGTCACTAATGGAAGTGAGCCGATTTCAAAATCTTCCGTTCTTGAAGCAGTAATGGATAAAATAACGGAGTTGTGGACTCAAACTTCACCTAGACGAAAGTAATTTATATTTTACAAGACTGTTATGATAATAAAAAATATTTATAATAAATTTAATGCAGCTCAGTGAATGAAACCGATCATCTATCTACATGCATATTGCCTCAAACTCCATTTACACCGCGGCGAAATATTTGGAAGGAGTATAAATCATAATAAATATTTGTAATGTAATTTTTTAATCGTAATTTTATGTTTTACAATCAGAACTCAACAATCTGTAATTCATCCAGTTATTCAAAAAAGAGAAAATTTGGATTTGCATTTTGGTGAAAGTTTTATGACTAGTTCACCAGTAAAATCAAAATATCTTGACACGAGTCCATTTTATTTGAGTGAATCTTCGAAAAGGTTATATTATTAATATTTTTAATAAATTAAAAGCTAAAGTTATGAATTTATTTTGTAGGCGTTCAAATTCCAAAATATTTAGCTCAGAACTTTTATCAATTTTACAACCTGTTCCTGTTAAACGCAAACTTCCATTCCAAATAACATCAACTAGTAGTGTTTGTTCATCTCCTGCTTCAATTCTTAAACAGCGAAATATTATTACAGCCAATAAAGAATTGGCATCTTTTAATAGTGCGTTTATATTTATTTTATTTATTGATTTTAGTCTTTTTTTAATTTAATTTAAAATATTTTTTAGATAAAGAGCACGAGTTTAACCGATCGACGACATTACCTCTTGTCGAAGATCATGATTCTTTGGATAATCTAATAAGTACACCACTACCACATCCATCGAATAATGAAGAAATTAGAACTTCAAAAATTCGCTTTTCATCGCAAAAACAAACTGTTTCATGGCCGTCATCAACGACCTCATCTCCATTAATGTATGGAAGTCAATTTGTTGTTTGCTATTTATTTTTAAAAATTTGTTAACATTTATTTACAATTGAAGAGAGGACGTTTCAATTGAATCGTGTTCTCCTAGCCCTAGACGTCCTTTACACTCTTCGGACAAATTTTCACCAGCTGTAAATACTAGCTACAATGAAACTCCTAACTCGTCAACAAACAATTCCAACAAAGGTTTTTAAAAAAAATTTGAGCTTTAACTTTTTTTAAAAGATTTTTGACTTTTTTTTTTTGTTAAAACAAGTTCTTGATGAGAATGATGGAAGTTCTAATGATGATGAAGATTATTCAACTACTAGTGAATCTGACGAACGTAAGCAAGCACTTGCTCTGTTAAAGAATTGTATTTAAAAAGTATTTTATGATTGCGTTCTCTTTATTAGAATCTATTTATCAAACACCGGATAAAGTGGATAGTAGTTTTGAAAATCGCGAAGTTTCAAATAATTATTTACATACAGCTAAACACACATCCTATTTTAGCGCAACAGGATTTAGGGAGCGTCTAAGTTGGATTAAAACTGAATTAGCTAAAGAAGAAGTTAAAGATAGTGACGAAATTACCATTACATCAAATTTATCGACTGATAAAACTGAGATAAAAATTATTGACAAACCTGTTCAAAAATCATTAGTGGAGCAAACGGTTGATCAATGTTTCGCTAATGAAACTGATGATTGTGAATTAATGAAGAAATATCAAAGTAGGAAACAACACTCTTCTATTGTTGAAGAAAATAGTGAAGTTGATATTGAAACAATAGACGAATTGGTCGGGTCTTCTCTCGAAAATGTTGAAAAAAATCAGGTTGCTATTTTACCTGAATTGTCATCATTACCTTTGCCTCCAACAAGTGAACTTTCTGTTACTGTGGAATTTCCTGGTATTACCAAAGCTTCACTGCGTTCATTTTCTCCTAAATCATCTCCTTCTTCATTGTCTCATGGTTCAAAATCTGATAGAGATTCGGTATAAATAATTTTTATTAAGTACATAATCGAATAAGACTTAAATAACGCTTTAAATAGATTTGCGTGGACAAAATATCAGATTTGACTGACAGCGTTCCTATTACTGTTGAAGCCATAATGGAAGGTAACTTAAAAAGTTACTGTTCATATAAATTATACTCTACTTAAAATGTTAATTTCATTTAATGTAGATGACATCACTGTTGAAGTCCCTGGTTCAGAGGATTCGGAACCGCAGTCATCTTCAAGAAAAAGCGCTCTTTACTATAGTAATTCCTCACGAAAAGCCAAAAAACGAAATAACTTGTGTAAGATTTTTAAAAATAATTAAATTATGCAAATATTTTACGTGTTCTGAGGTTATTACTTTGTTTACTTGTAGCAAATAAAAATACGAAAACATATGCATTTTCGCCACCGACAGTTGTAGAACCTGAAATATCCAGTAAGAAAAAGTAATTGTTTGAAAATAACATTTAACAAATTAAATTTTTAAAGGTGCGTCTCTAACTGCCTCGGCACTTTCATCACCTACTTCAGCTGCTTTCCTTTTTTCAACTCCGTTAACAAGATCTAGATTGAAAAAGGCCCGAAAGTCTGTATCGTCAACGGTTCGGACTTTTGAAGATGATTGTGGAAAATCAGACTCTTCAGATGTACCTAGCGAAGGAACTCCACATGCTCGGACTCGCCGTTTATCGAAGTGAATAATTCTTCTTTCAATTTTATGTCTGAGCTGTAATTCTAGAATATTATTTTTTGCTTTCATAGATCTTCCGATGGTACGCCTTCATCTAGCGATACTTTAATTAATTTTACTTCTCCAGCGTTAGAAGCAGTGCCAGAAGAATCTGAAAGCAGTTTGTTAAATGTTCGACATAGTATGACATTGCGAAAATCTAAAATGAAATCCAAGCGTCTAACAAAATTTAGATAGGCTTTAGCTCCACATAAGCAAGATTGCGGTTTTTGATTTAATCTAGACCTGTTTCATTTAAGTTACCTTAAATAAGTGAATTTCCAATTTTGTGTACTGTACTTTATCCCTCGCAGTCTTTCTACGAATTAATCTGCCCATGGTTTCCAATTAAACGTCGGTTTAAATTCTAATTAAAAATTGTAATGGAACTGAGTCGAACTTAGGAATATGCGAGGGTAAGTAAGCAGAAAACCTAAAAAGTGCGTACTCAATTATTATTAAAAATATAATTATTTGAGGATTACTGATAAAATACGATAAAAGTGCCAAAAAGTTACGATAATTTTGAGAAAAAAGTTTTCAATTGCTGAAATGTTTTTTAATAACGAGTCCGTTATACTGGTATATTTTTTTCCGTATTTGTCATCGTTAAAATACTTTCCAGAAGAAATTATTCTGAAAAACGAAACACTTTTTAAATCAAATATTAAAAAAGTTAAATTTTTTTGAAAGAATATTTTTTAGATATCTGAACAATCATATTCACTATCATATTGCGAGCAGTTTATTTGTCAAGCTAACGCAAAATTTATGGCACTTGTATTCTTTTTAACTCCTATAGGCTTTGGCACATACAATCTTTTTTTAAGAAAATGTCCCAATTTTTGGAAATGGCACTTTCAGCCTTTTTTTATTTCCACCCTTTAAAGGTTTTCTGCTGAAAGACCAATTGCTCGCAAATCGAGGTTGTAGATTGAACAACGTTAAGCCATCATATTGAACTGGAGAGTTTTGTTAATACTGTATTTTACATAAAGTAAGTCTACATATTTAAAGTAAGGTGTTATTGTGAAGTAAATAGCATATTATATAAGTTTATTTAATTTTAAGATGAGACATACTATAATTACTGTACTATTACAATATTATTAAAGTCAATAGTTGACGTGTATTACCATAGCCTATCATTATTCAGATATTCATCTGTAGTTATTAAACTATAAGGGCATAGGCTCGTAAGAATGTAATTATAAATAACTTTACAAATAAATACATGCATATAAGACCACTTTCCACACTATCTATAATTCTATAACAACCATGAAAAGAGCTACAGTATATTCTTTTTTATTTCTTTTCTCAACCCAAAAAGTTTGTTCACTTGGTTATTGTAGTGCATCATTCTTTGGTCTCATTAATTACAGATACAGTATATTGCGCAGGGAACGCCACAATCGAAATTAACTAATTCAGTAAGTTATTTCCTTAACGCAGCTATACATGTACAATTAACGACTACTATACCGTAGTGCTATTTAAGTATTTAATGATATTGATGGTACATAACATAGATTATTACATTTTGCTGCAATTCACATTTTTAATAAGTAATTTACACGGTGAACAGAAAAAAACGAGCCACTAGAATTAATTGCAATATTAAATCTGTAGAATATAATTATTTGTTTTTTGTAATCTACCATGGATAATTTCAATTTAATGATTATAAATTGCATATTTTTAAATTATAATTTAATTATATTTATTCTAATGTGTGTTCCAAATGTCCTTTTTTTCGGTGAATTAATAACACAAGCTGCCAGATTGTTCGCTATTGACTTGATGCATCATTTACAAATTTGTCCATTTGCCCAGGCATGAGATGTCTATTAATTTTCAACTGGTACAGCTCATAAAATTTTAGTAATAATAATAATAGTTGATATTTATTTCCCTTTTTAAAGTAGTGGTTCGGTTTTTTAACATGTAGAATATAAAAACAGATTTTTAATAATAAATTTTAAAAATATAACAATTCCCTTGCTGGAAAATAATATTGGGTCAGGAGACGTTATAGCTGTAATTGATTATAACGACAAACTTTTAAGATGCTAATTAATGCAATTTCAATGTTACTTTGTAGGCAAATGCCATTTATGTGATAAATAGATTTTATCACAATAAATGTTGATGGAATAAATATAACAATAATAGTGGCAAGTTCAAGGAATAATTATAATAGGGTACAGTATAATAAACCGTAAATTTCCATTAGAAATTTCGCATTGTTTGAAGATTATTTCTTCCTTATCTCTAATTCTATAATTTTTCAAAAAAAATAATTTATAATTTAATGCTCATTTATTTTTCCTTTTTCGAATTAACCTTGTACCGAAGTAGAATTCTTTGTATTATTATCGAGTTTTGAAGACAAGTTATCAATATCATGTTGAGAAGTTTGATGAGGTTGATGTACATGAGATGTTTGTGATGGAATTTTGTGCATTTTTTCTGATTGGCTGCTCAAGGCGTTATGTAAGGATCCTCCAAATGGTTGAAAATCTCGAAATCCGTCGAAAAAGTCATCGTAGGCACCTCCATGAAACTGAGAATTTCTTCCAAGTGGTTGAAATTGCGAGTGACTATTGGAATGATCGCCATCAGCGAAAATTCCTCCTCTTAGAACTCCGAAATTTCCGCTTCCTAAAAGATTAGTAGCACTGGAGTGATGATTAATGTTATCTTCTCCTTGATGGGAAGGTCGTTGTTGATCGTTTGATGTTGATTGCTGTTGCGGCGATTGCTGATGTTCATCAAATTCAGAGCCTTTACTGGATTCAGGTTCATCTTGCTTAAATTGTTGACCTCTGAAATCTTCGAAATTTGATTTTTGCTCATTTTCTGTCGGATCGTTAAATGTGTTGGGATCAACTTCGGAAAATCCTTGATTATCAAATTGATTCTGAAAGTTTTGAGGAGTTCTTTGTTGATGGTGACTGTGGCTATTTCGAAAACCTTGTTGATCGTCGTTGGATATTTGGGGCGATCTGAATCCCCCAAAATCGGAAAATGAGAAAGGATTATCATTAAAGTGTGTAACTGGAACAAATTGCTGTTGTTGGCTAAAGTCGAATTGGTCAGAATCTCGGAATTTAGTTCCCGAAGGGCGAGATTGTGAGTGGGACGAAGGTTTTTTGGGATGAAACGATTGACTATCATCAGGAAAATCTGTAAATTGCTGTTGATTTATTGGGCGTCTTTCTCTTGTTCGATCAGATTGGGGATTGCCTCTTGGAGGTGGAAAATCAAACTCTGGATCAAGTTGGTCCGATGGAGCAATAGGCTTTTCTGAAATTTTTCCCGCAGTAGCTGGGTCCTCGTTAAAATTTTCAAATTGAACATCAGCATGATCAAGGCCCGTATTTGACGTTAAGTCATCAGGTACCGGTCTTCTGTGATGTGGTACTGATTGACTTTGTTTGGCAGGCGGTTGAAATTGGCTGTCATCGGCGACGGGTCGTGTTTGAAAGTCATCCGATTGATCTTGGTGAAATGAAGAAGGTCGTCTTGGTGATTGAAATCGTCTATCATTGTGTAAAGGAGATTCGGAATTAAAATCCTCTTCGAAATTTCTGACTCTGCCATTTATCGGGCGACCTCTCCTCGAATCTTGAAACTCATTTGCAAAATCAGGATGTGGAGGTCGATTATGTTCATCTGGAGAAAATGATGGCCTTCTATTGGAATCTGTTGCACTTGGTCTATGTGAAAACCGAGGATCGAAAAACTCATCTTCGGGTGGGGAAGAAAGTTGCTGACCGTGGTGTTTAGGTCGACCGGAAGGAACTTCCGATTGGGGATCTATTTCGTCCGTTGGGAGATTGGTACTGCTTGTCTTAGTAGCAGATGGTGTAGAGGATGGTCGCGATGAAGAAGATATTGGTTTTAAACCACCTAATTTACTAGCAAGACTTGGAAATCTTTCTTCATTGGGGAAATCAGTAAAACCGCTTGGGTTTCCTCTAT
>JAQGAY010000848.1:0-19440 GCA_034698085.1 Polydesmus angustus | reverse complement strand
ATTTGAAGAAAATAATTTATAATCCGATGCAGCAAGAATAATTGGAAAGTACGCGTGCGTAGAGTATCTGATATTGCGATTCCAAAGAGCGTTTCCGATCCAAATAAATGCGCATCCAGCATGAGAAAAAAGGAAGTAGGAAATAAAGGTGTAAATAAAAAAAAATTGGGGAAACTCACCTTCGGCGCTATCTTTAACGGCTAAAATGGAAGGCGTGGAAATGGATTTTTGTAATGGAGTGCGTGGAGGTAAAAGACAATCGTTGACGTGCTTCGGACTTTTTCTGCTGCTCATCCCGATGTCACAGGTTAAACGACGGCTTTCGGCTGTGTTAGTACTCTGTTGAAAAAAAGAAAAAAAAAACGGAAAGTCAATGACAAGCTCATTCGTAACATCCGGTTAAGTACAAAGACAAGAAGAAAAAAACCCCCCAACAACAACCACGTAAGCGAAATACATGTTAAATAGCGCTTTAACACTCTCGGGTATTTAATATGCAAATTACAGTAAAAGCGACACGTACGGAAATAAATTTTTTTTTTCTTCTTCTAAATAGCAAATAGTGCATTAGCATGATTATGTTTATTTAACCCGCGATAATTATCGAGCTTTATTGCGCTTAATAAACAGCAATCGAAACAATTTCGTCGCTTTAGTGCGAGAAATGAACAGGAAATATTATTCTTCAAACGAGTAAATATTTGACGTTAAATTACAGTTTAAATACAGCGTCAAGTAGATTTAATGGCAGAAATAAATATTTGGAAATTTAATGCGTTCCATCAAATATTCAAATATAAAAATATTCTTTAATAATTATTCAAACATTAGGAAAATTTAAACAAATATTAATTTTGTATCGTCGTCTACTTTGAGAGTTAAGAGCGCTGTGCACCGACGTAACTTAGCCCTTAAGTTGTTCTTAGGCGCACAAAAATCAACGACAAAGAACGTCGGTGCAAATCGCTCTAATATAAATTTTTATTACTTTATTGTACGAGTAATTTGTAAATAAAACGTAAAAGGTAATTTTTAATTTGTCACAAAAGGAAAGTCTCAGTGCTTTACAACAAAATTTTCAAATTCCAGTACCGTATATAAAAACTACCAGTACGGTTTGCTACTTAAACCAAAAATTTCAATATAGCAAAACTCAATGTTATTACTGTAGTATACTAGTACGTGTACAATTGTTTTAGAAGTGCAGTAGACTCCCGCAATAATGGCACAATTGGGAGCGGACCATCGCCATGGTTTTACAATTACCCACAGGAATGCGTCGCCAGCGTAACCAATAAAGAATAACTATTTTAATCACATTACCATAATAATAGTACTAGCGATAACCTATAAAAAAAATTATTGGTTATGTCATAAAAGCGTAAAAAAAACTGATAATATTTTGAACCTATAAAACTAATTAATTTTTCCATTGTTTTCGCTTATCTAGATCATATTCACGAAATTAACCTTATTTGATGTATATAAATCTTGTATAAATCATAATAATGCATTTTATCTCAAAAGAAAGTTATTGCTTTATTTATTAGTATGATGAACGAATCTCGCAAACAATGTAACTAGCGGAGTAACTAACTTCTAAAAAAAATATGGAGTAATTCTTGGAGTTAATTTTTTTTATATATACGTTATTTCATTTATAATACCAGTTCATTAATTCTTATTTCAAATGCCCACAGACTTTGTTTTTTTCACACACGTCCCAGAAAACGGTCGTCAAATTGTAAAAAAAAATCTATTCAAACTATAAACCAAAAATACTGTACAATGTCATATAATAAAATCGAAAAAAATTCCAAGAAACTAAATTAGAATATTCACTAAACTTCCTAAAATGCACCATAATTATTATAAACAGTATTTTTATTAAAGAAAATGCCTACAAAACTCCAAAAATCATATTCATTTTTTGGAAATGAACTACAAGGTATTATCGCATAAACCTATTGAATTGTGTTGTGCAAAAATTTAAATATTTTAAATTTAAATTATCCGTGTTTTTAAGACATTTTTAAATTAAAATAGTTTTGACCACTTGCAAAAGTTTTTACCATAGAAACCTCGTATAATAACATTAATATTATCATATTTTACTAATAATAAACATAAATACTGTATATCAGTATATCTAGTCTAGGTTAACTCTTGAAAAAAATCAGGACTAAATTATAATAATTATTAAAAATAACCATTCAATATAATTTGGCAACGTGCATTAAGAAATTAAAACTTTAAATAAAGTCAATTCGTTGAATGAAATGGAACAAAGTGTGTTTACTGAATGCGTTTTTGAGAAGCCGTCCTAACTAAACAGATTCCATTCGTAGTTAACGAGTGCAATCGAAGAAGCAGAATACGAAAGCAGAGACAGCACTTAAGCAAAGTGCCTGGACTGAAACAACAAACGGACTCTGTCGACCGAACTTAACTTTTTGTTTATCTACAAGGTAATTGCTAAACTGACCTGAAGAGTATCCAAATGGTGAAACTATCACACATCGTTTACCGTTCGTATGCCTGCTTCCTAATACAAACAAAATACACTCAACTTTTGGCTCTTCCTACAAACTTAATGAAATTGAGGACAGAAAATCACTCGATCAATTGAAATGACTTTTCTTTTCCCTCTTCTTAAATTAAAAAAGTTAAAAAACGTCGATGAATCTTTTTTTTTTTTCTCACTTAAAATTAAAAAGATAAAAGACAATAGCAGTAAGAAGAATGGGAAGCCATGAAATATTTATGAGCAATGAATATCTTTCAACCGTTACAGACCTTATCGCAGAAGATTTAAAAGAAGAAAGACCAAATCTTAAAGACCAGTTCCTCAAAATCTCCTTCTCATATCACGGTTCCAACTTCATCTTTACATCTTTCTAATTACAGTGTACATCGCTAAATTCACCGTTTAATCTCAATATTAAATACAAATTTCACTTTTAATAATGTTTAATGCTCTTTATCTTAGATTAGGTAAGAAATTACATCGTTTCAAAAGCATTTAGTGCCAATTAAAGGTCAGTCTATCTTAAAACCATTTTCCTCCTACATCGCAGTTTCAACTTAATCGCCAATTTCACCGTTTAATCGCAATATTAAATGAGAATTTCACTTTTATTTATCTAAGTTTTCCGCTTTTTATTTTAAGATAACTATTCGATTTATTTACAATTTGACTAACTTTTTAAGCTTTGTGTTTTCAATAACGCGAATTTTTTGAAACATTCGCGTTATTCGAGAATAATTAGTCGCACAAGTACCGGGTGATCCTAAATGATGTGTAATAAACAAATGTAATAAAAACACATCTTTTCTATACATAACCAAGTTTTATTTGCCGTTTTATACAAGTCAAATGTGGCCCCACCACTCTTCCGTATAGACCACAAAAATACAAAAAGTTAATTTCCCATAAACGCGTATCAGCATAATCACGATTCACTGAGCTGATCGCTGTTATTACTCGATTTTTAAGTTTTTTGAGTTGAAGTTTTGGAATGTAAACACGATCTTTTACAAATCCACCCCAAAAAAATCACACAGTGTCAAATCTGGGAATCTCGCAGGAAAATCACAAATTGGGCCTATTTTCTACCAATCCACCGCTATGGGACATTCTCATTGGCACGCTGCACACAATTGGCAAACTCAACAACACAACGCTTTTCGCTGCGAACTCGCCATTTTTTTTAAAAAAAATTTTAAGATTAACAAAAGACTGAATTTAGGTGGAAAAAGGTACATCCACAGTCCTTATGTGACAGCCATTTGAAACTAAGAAAACTCATCTTTTAAATATTTACCACAAACAGCGAGCAACTCGGTGGATCGTGATTTTGCTGATACACTTAATTGAGAAATTAACTTTTCGTGTTTTTGTGGCCTATACGGAAGAGTGGGGCCACATTTAACTTTTATAAAACGTCAAATAAAATTTGATTATGTATAGAAAAGATGTGTTTTTATTACATTTGTTTATTACACTTAATTAATAAAATATTGCATCATGAAATCAAGGCAATCATTTAGGATCACCTTGTAAAATGAAATCTCCATCTTACGTCATTAATAATTATTGACGAAATGAAAACTCACACAATAGGACGGTTCAGTTTGAGTAAAAAAAAAAAAAAATACCGTAACACAAAAAATAAAAATAAAATGTTATTTGCATTAGACGAAAAAAAATATATAAAAAAAATCTTCAACTGGATCGATCGTTTCATACAGTATTAACGCACTCAAAAATCATTGAAAAAAAAGTCATTAATTTTGTTAGCTAATAACTCGCTTCAATTACCTTTGAAGTGAGTAAACAATCTCGAGTTTAACAAACAAAAAACTTATCTTTCTCCAGTATTTATTCACCTGTTGCGATAAAACTTATTTTTAGATGGCGGAAATAAGAAAATGACTCAAGTGAGATGAAAGAAATGAATTTTTCTTTTCTCATAACATCGCTCTATCCACCTCACTTTCTGCCTTTAAGCGCTGACATTTTCATCTTTTAAGTTAGCGCTTGGGCTCATATTACACGAGTAATTAATTCCAGATAATGAGAATTCCAATGCGGTATGATTTTTTTTTTCTCTTTTTTCTTGATATTTAACGGTAAAAGTCGCTCGAAAACATCGTGCAAAACTCTATTTGAATAGACAGTTAAAAGTCAGCTTATATTGTAACCAGGACACCCACTACATTTTTATATTAATAATTTTGCAATAATATAAATTTCAAAACGTCAGTGAAAGTGAACGCCGAAATAAAACGAAATTTTGAGCCTTTTCAAGACATCGCGCTTTATAGCTCATAAATAATAACGTTGAGCGCAAATACCCGCTTTTCTAAGCCCAAATAATTTCTTAGTACAGCGTAAACCACGCTTTTAATCATTACGTTTTAATTCTTTTTTCGTGGAATCTCTAAATTAATTAACACCACTATTCCCGTTATCTTTTTTTAAAAATTGAAAAGCACCAATGTTACGTACACTTTACT
Source organism: Polydesmus angustus (assembly GCA_034698085.1). Lineage (NCBI taxonomy): Eukaryota > Metazoa > Arthropoda > Diplopoda > Polydesmida > Polydesmidae > Polydesmus > Polydesmus angustus. The sequence continues at coordinate 14,421 of JAQGAY010000848.1, read as the reverse complement.
TGTAATTTAGTACACTGTACTTTAAATTTTAAATACAGTACTTAGTATGGTATATTAAATTATCACTAAACGCCACTTTGCCTTTTCGTAATTACTTGAGTAAATAAAAGCTAATTTAAGCACTAGAGTCTAATCATTTTAACAAGATCGTTCAGCTAGTTAATAAAAGATGTTTAACTAATCAAATTAATGCCTTTTTTATTTATACCGTATTAAATATTAATTATTTACAAGATTTCCTACGGTAAACCGATTTTCACTTTAAATCCTGTTTTCGCTTTTTGGGAACACATAATAAGGTTAAAAATGGGGACTAAGTGTACAACTGAACTGTTAATACAACAAAACTCATAATGCAATAATTAAATTGTGCCAATACTGCGACATGTAAACATTTTGTAACTAAGTCAATGTCAAATTAAGCATTTTAAGACAATAAACAAACTTCCTAAATTAAAAAAAATGGCGCAAAATTGTAGCAAAAGTTTTTAAGAAAAACTCTGAGTAATTTAAGAAATACATCTCTGGTAATTTCGGAAAAGCTGGGAAGACAGCACCCTTCATTTCGTTTAATAAAAAAAAATATTTATAATAATTTCCAGCTGAAACGTGTTATTGACGTTCGCTGTAACGCTATTATTCCCATATTTCTTATTCGAAAGATAGCGAAAATTACGTGCGCATCACATGATTCCTGAATGAACATTCTCACATACGGTAGTTTTAATTTTTTTTACTTGAAATGTATTAGAGATGCTGCTGTAATTATGTGAGGAAGTTAACTCAAGATCATCGAAGAATTTTATGTAAATTAAGTAGATACGTAAGTGCGTATTTTGCGCTAACTCTGTACATATTAAAGTCTAAATTCGCGCGCACATTCGCGTTAAAATGAAGTAAAAAAAATCTTACCTCCAGATGAGTTGTAGAATGGGAATGCTTGGAGATACATCCACCGCTGGAATGTAATGAGCAAGAATTGGAACTGCCTGTCAAAAAGAAGAAAAAAAAAATAAACAAAATTAATTTCATACAATGGAAAATATCTTATTCGGCGCTCTAAATATCAGATAACCTTTTAGTGGTATCGCCAGTCACTATTAATATTAAATCACCCAGAAGAAGAAAATGTCAAAATTTCGATAACGAAATTAAAAAAATATAATATATGAAGCATTATTTTTGTAAACCCATGTTGACAAAAATTCCGCGGCATCATAAAACAAAACGCAGCTACTAATTTTACACCTTTCCGTTAACCTCGAATAAAAAAGCCCGCTTATTTTAATGGTTACTTCATTTTTTGTTTACCACATAGAAACGTAAACGAAGAAAAAAACAGACAGTCAGAACCAATTTCGTTTTTAGATGGGCCCCATTCTTAAACATAATAACACCTTTTACGTTTATAAAATGTCTATCTTGAATTTATTGAATATCCTTTGAATTTAATAAATGATTCCGTGTTAAATGAATGTACTATGCCTTTACTTAATTTATTTTCAGTAGTTATTTCATTTGTAATTAAAGAAAAATTGTTTTAGTTTTATGCAAATGTTTCATTTGCTTAATTTGTAATAATTTGAGTAATAGCAGGAAGCCGCCTGAAGTGCTCGGCAGCCCCTAAATAATTTAGCGCATAATTGGAAATCCGGCTCTGCAGATGGTGTTTTGTGCGGTTATGGTAAATAAGTGGTCGGTGCAACGCTTTACACCGCGTAAATACGATAAAAATAGAAAACCGAAAAAAAAAGTAATAAAAATTTGCTTATTTCAGTTTTAACAAAACGTTAACGACAGAAAATGCCTTGTTTTGTTTCGCAACAAGACGTCACGCACTCAACAATTCTCCAACAGAATAACGGCGGAACACAAAAACGAATAAAGGCATTTGCAAATTCACTTAATGGATTTAATTTCGCAAATTAAATGCCGTTTTTTTTAAATGAAGAAAAGTCATTACGTAAAAAGCTCATTACCAATACGTAAATCAGAGTTTCTACTTAATATCAAAGTAAATCAAACATTTTTTTAAAAAAAAAACAACCTCCATTTACAATAGAAAACTTAAGCCGTTTTATTGCACAAAAGTCAAATAATGTGTCAGTTTACATCCAAAAATCCCAAGCACGCAATAATAATAATTATTATACTATCATTACTCTGGTTATTAATAGCGTGGCTTTATAAGCGATTGTTCATACTCGTTGTGCGTGGACAATTGCTAAAATAACAGTACTGCATAATTTCAGAAGTGAATTTCACTTTTATTTACGTTTAATACTCGTATTACTTGTTTCACTGCAACATTTTAAAAAAACTCAAATGGCGCGAATTATAAGGGAACTATAATCTATATTTTAAAAGTGTAGATTCTAGTATCACACATTTAACATTAGTATAACAGTAATATATTAGATTTGAAACCATTTTTGAAAATGAAAGTGCATCATTTCTGGCTCAACGTAATGCGATTTAGACGTGTGCAAATTCTCTCTCGAATACACAAGTTTAGGAGAATGTTCACTCGTAGTTGTTGAAAATTCCGTTTTCAACTGCATTCCTGTGCGAATTCGGTTTTAGACGCTTCTATAAATAACATGTGTAGAAAAAATAATAAGAGCTAACAGTGTCCAAAGCACTGCAACAAATATCTAAAAAAAAATTCTTCCGCTATGTGGCTTGACAATGGCCATTTCTTTTTTGGAAAAGAAAAAAAAGTTACAGAATATCTGGCATCAAAAAAAAAAGTGCGAAACTGCGAAATATTATTTCGAAGTAACCGAACAAAAATAGCTCAAATTCTTGTTTGCTGTCTGATAAAATTTTTTATATGTGTAGGTCTCGTACAGTATAATGCGTGGTTATATCACGAGATTGGGACATAATGAAACATTCTTGTAGAACGCAAACATTTTGTAACGCCATTTCATTCATATTAATAATTATTTAAAAAATCTTAACGAATTCAAATTTTATTTTAATTACCAATAGCAAAAACTCCCAACATTTAAAAAATGTTGAGAATCTTAGATTAGTTAACTTAAAAATCATTTCTCTCTCGCATTACGCAAGCAAATACATCTTTATCTTGATGCTTTTCAAATTAAATTTATTACCGGTACTCAACGCTCAGTTTTAAATTGAAATTGTACTTTTATTTAATATTAGCGACCGTTTTAAATTACTCAAAAATAAAATTTTTTTGCAGACTCCAGGAAATTAATAACAACTTAAGAACTAATTTCCGCTGATGCAGACGACTCTTAGTATTTGTTTTAAATTAAATTGCAATTAAAATCATTTTACTCTCATATTACAGTTTTTCGTTTATCATTACATTTTTTCAAATAAAACGCTGAATTCAGAGTCTAATTTTATTTTAAGGGTATCTTGGTTTAAAATTGCCTCTCTAATATTTGAGTCATCATTAATAATTGTTCTTTTTCTACAGACCCTGGGAGTTATATAGTGCGGTTTTCTATAAAGAACAGTTTTTCAAAATCGTGTTTTGCGAGAGCTCGGTAAATTCCTTTTCGGAACAGGCCTAGTCCAGAACAAAAACTCGTTAGCTACAATTAAATCATCTGGATTTTCCTGTATTAAATGATAGCCTAATAATAAATTAATACTCACAAAGTCTTTTTTAATATTCAAATTAAGTCCGAGTCTAATTAAATGCTAAGGCTATACAAATTAACTTGCCTTTTAAATTGTGTTACAAAACGGAATTAGGCAAAAGTTATGACGTTTTCAGCCTTTACCCAAATTAACCTTAATTGAATCACCCGACACGCGTATTCAAGCGCATTCCTGCATTGCATTATTCTATGAACCAATTGCGTTTCTCAAATTTAATACTCTCTATGATGAAAAATTCCTTCTCTACTTTTAATCGTCGTCTCCAAGGCTTACGAATGTCTCAAATAGTCCTCGGATAAAGAGATAAAGACCATTATGATGGAGATAACATCAAACCTAGCCTTCTTCACATGACTGTTATAAAAACAAAATAAAAAAACGTAGTTCCACTTAAAACACTGGTACATTAAAACCCCTGTTTTGAAAATAGAGACCACCGTTGGGAACGATTAAAAATGGACTTCAAATAGAAAGATTTATCTATACAAAATCTATGCTTATTAAAATTTTAATTTTGTTATTGGATATTTTTGACTCCAATATTGACTCAAAAACTCATCGCCTGTAAGTACGCAGTATGCTACTGCGCAGCATCTCGGTGATCTTAAAATAGAGGCCTCCATTAATATAAAGATGAGACTTAAAATGGATGGTCACGGTTTTGCAGTATATCTGTATGACATGTGGTCCTTGGAGGAGCATTAACAAGGGGAAAATCGAAATTTGTAGTGGCAGCAAAATGAGAGTGGTCTTCAATGGATGGTCATCCAGCTCAGAGGCTACACTTTACACAATGTCAAGCGTTTCGACTTAATTATTACTAAATTACATCCATACCTTGACGTGCGGTTTAGATCGATTCCTGAAAAGTTGGCCGTAAAGCAAAACGCCGTAAGTTTTATATCGAAACATTGCAAAAAGTCAGGAAAAACGTGCTTTTGTAACAAGTTTTTGCCGTTTTGCTCAATTTTTTAGCCGTATATCGAAACAGTGTCGTAAATAATAAAAGCCGTTATAGCAAAACGCCGCATATCGAGGTATGGGTGTATTATTAAATTTCGATCTGCATATGCCACCCATATTTATACTAATATTTTAAACTTCAAACTTTAATAAATTTAAATGTTAGTGTACGTATATTCCATATTTATAAAGTATCTTACAGTAAACATTCATTTACTTTGAGTTTTTTCACTTTGAATTCTGCTATTTAGGACAGTATCTAAGATGCAAAGCGATGCCTGAACAGTGAAAGTATAAACTCCCAGACGGCTATTTTGCTACGATGGGAGTGGTTAAACCTGCAAACGGAGTTTCCAAATTAGTGCGATAAAAATGCCGCGTTCGAATTGGCTAAGCTGCTGATTTATCATTTAGGACCTACAATTATCCCCCTGATATCTTAAAGAAGTTAAAGATGACCCTATCTAGCTAGGCGACGATCGATATCTTTTACCGATTCAAGTGTTTTTTGTTCATAGTAAAACTCAACCGATGAAAGCGAATTAAGGTCGTATTAAAGACTTATGCCGTCATCAACGCACAACTTTTTTAGTTATTTCAAAATTAATATTCTTCTAAAAATAAAAACTGGAACTTAAGTAACCATTTCTGACGCTTTTGTTTACTTGAAATTCGTTGTGAAAATCAAATGAATACGTACCAGATAAGCTCCGGGGTTTATCTCGACGTTGATTGGGTGGAGTATCAACCAGATCGACAATTGCAGACGTGGATGAAGCGCTGGTTTGAGTGAGCGATTCGTGAGCATCGTAGAATGCGTCTTCGTCCGAATCCAAACTGCTTAAACTCATACTGAAAAACAAAAAAAAAAACATTTATTAATTAATTTTCTCAAACAAAACAAATACAGTACGTGACGTATATAATAATTGTTATAAAAAAACATTAAATCATCAAAACTTTAATTGAATCTTACGTGCAAATATTTTACGCTGTACTTAACGATGCCTTTGAGCATTTTTAATTAATGCTGCGTTCAGTTTCAAAGTGATTTAAGTTAATTTTTATTAAAAATATGGTTAATGTGAATTTTGTAGTCAACTGCTCATTATATCGGGTAGCGCAAAAAAAGTGGCTCCCCATCGTGAAATCTAATGCAAATTACTGTACAATGCATGTTTTTTGATAAATTTGAACCTCTAAAATTTCCCTTAGTTATTAACTAAACCTTTGACGTCACATTTTTATTAACTTCTGATTGCCATCTTTATATTCTAATTTTTTTAAAAGTTTTTACAATGACAAGAATAACAGCATTTACCAGGAAGACAGGAGCATTTACAAGTGCGCAAACGATTCGGGAAAACCGTCGAGAACCGAGTGAGACATATTGAATTAAATTTGTGATTTTATGTTAATTAATATTTGGCAACAATTTACAAGTTTTTTCAGATTAAAAAGTTTTTTAAAAAAATTATTATTCTAAATTTTGCAAGAGAGTGCCACTTTTTTTTGCGCCATCCGATATAATACATGTACCAGTATGCATTTGCCTTATAACACGTGGATACCTAAGTTGATTAATCTCATAAACTTTATTAAAAAATATATTTTTTTTTTGTATTGCTATCCCATTTTAAAGTTACATCTGTTTTTGAAAATCTTAGAAAAACAAAGATAATTTTCCTGCTTTCAATAAAATTTACTTTAATGTTGATTATCTTAATATGATTTCTAGACTTAAACTGCTTTAGAAGAAGGCGCGCTTCAAATATCGAGGTAGAAAAATAATGACAGCTATCACTTTGCTCATTTCACCATCGTTTTCAATAAAAGCCGGCTGGCTGCTTCCTCCTTCCATCCCTTTAACTCGATAAACCTATAGATTATAGCGTACAGTATATGCAAATAAGCCTCATTAAATTTAATTAAATCCTATATCAGTCTCCACCAGCGCGGCCAATTTTAATTTAGCACTTCAGCAGAGTTGGTGAAGTTGTTCCACCTCGCATAACGCGATTGAGAAATTGGAAATCGCTTTTGTATAACGCGAGCGCGTTATTCGATATTATGCGATTTCATCTTCAAAAATCTGCATGATTTTTTCTTAATTATAATTGAAATCTAAAGAAAAACACCATCAATTAGAAAGCTTTTAGCGTGTTTCTTATATGTAAGTCTACCTCAAAACATTTCCCTCTAACGTCACGATTTCAACTTAATCTTCATAATTATTCAATTAAAAGTATACACAATCAACGTCTACAGGTAACCCTCGCATAGCACGGTCTAAAAATTGTAGCCACTTTTGGTTAATGCGGCCACAATTTCGATTTTAAGTCGAACTTAAATTGTTTTTTAAAAAAACGTTGTCCAAAAACGCATTCTACTGTGCAATAAATAAATGAAAGAAAGAATATTCTCAAATTGAATGCATGCATGTAAAATTATTTGTTGTGTTGCGTTATTATTTTGTTGAAAGTTGTCTTCATCTTTTGCCAGCAAAAGCATAATAATTACAAGCTGAGCACAATATAGTATTTTTTTAGTATGTTTATTTAGTATGTTTTTCGGAAAATTTAAGAAACAATAGAATAGTTACACTATTATTAGTTATTGAATAATTAATTACGAATAAGGTATTAGATTATTTCTTGTTTTTTAATAACAAAACCAGTTGAAGAACACAGTGAGATTTAATCAAATGATATCTTAATAAAGAATGAATTTTGTCAACTAAATATTGAGACAAATAAATATAAAAAAAAATTAAATGTACATGTACATGTGTATATCAAAAATTAATTAAAAATTGTACGTTATGTATAATACGGTAGTTGAAAGTTTTCTATGTTTGTGTAATTTGAAAATATAAATTTTTAGAAAAAAAACCTCTACTTTTTGCGCGCAATTTTAGCTTAATGCAACGCGACTTTGGGACCTAAAATCCGCGTTAAGAAAGGGTAGCCTGCAATTTCATTTATAAATATTAATTTAATTGTTATTGAAGTTTGGTGTCAATTCCTTTAGATTAACTACTCATATTTACTTGCATCTTGGCTAATTTTTATGTGGTCCTAATTTTTTTCTCTATAATTTCATGATTTTTGATTAACGCGAAATTTTTCAAGAAAGCATCGATCGCAATAGAAGAAAACTTTTCAGCGTTACATCGCTCTATAGAGTCTACCACCATTTCTGTCTGCTTCCCCAACAATCTTTGATGATGCTTCACCACTTATTCGATTTGAGTAATCCCTACGTTACATTAGTCTCCCCATTGCGAGCACATTTGCATACAATCCTACATCAAAAATCAATTTTGTTTATTTTTACAACAGTTTTGAACGAGCATAGTGTGAAGAAAGTGTAGCTGCTAAAAATACGGCGACATTTAGTACGGAAAAGAAAAAAAATAATTTACAATATAAAATCGTTCAAATATTTTGGTCAATTTCCCGCCATGACGTTGCGTTATCGTAAATTACTTGCTTTTTCTTCCCTAACAAAACTGATATAAATTATGAGTTTTTTTTATCAATTTATGTCAGCTTTTTGTAAAATAAAAAATTTAAAAAAGATACTTTGATTTAATATAGCTTAGCTTTAAACTAAAAATCAATTTTTAAAGTAGATACAGACCAAAAAAAGAAACGTTTTCGTGCTTTAAAATATTTTAATAAAAAGAAAAATTTGTATATCTTTTTATAAAAAGACGCAACATGAAACTAAATTTGAAATAACATTTAAATTTTTCAGAAAAGTCTTTCAAAAAGAAAAATTTAGCTTTCGGAAAGTTTTATATTTATAGGATAAGTTAAGCGGTATTGAAAATATTAAATTTGTAACACAAAATAAAGTCAAATAATTTTTTTAAAAAATTATTTAATTACTAAGTTAAATACCGTAATAAAATTTGGACACGGATAATTTTTCAAGAATTAAAAATAAAATTTGTTCTTCAACAGCTTAAAAATAGAATAAAAGTTCATTATCGGAGTTTTTTGATCGATCTAAACAAGATAATGTATCTAGGTTCAACGCGTTCACAAAATTAATAATTTCCGGTTTATTAAAAGAAAATAACCGGTCGTCATGACAAAAATTATAAATTTTAATTTGCAAACTATTAAATTACCAATAAGAATTTTGTTTAATAGAATATTTTGAGAAATTAAACGAATATTCTGTTTTCCGATATCTACAAAATTCTTAAATAACGTGGGTTATATTCATCAGCAAACTCGTTTAGTTTATAACGCGCTTTCATCCTCAAAATGTTAATAATTTCCCATTTCATTGTTGTTTTTTTTCTCTAAAATTTCCGTCATTTAAAAGGCATTTAGTGTTTGTCTTAGATGGGTGTACTTCAAAACCATTGCCCTCCCTTCAGAATTTAGCATTATTTTCCATGTTACTAAATTCACAGTTTAATTGAAGCTCACGGTCCTTAGTTTTAGATTAAGTAACAAATTCCATCAATTACCAAACTTTTAGTGTTCGTCTTAGACCTCAAAACCGTTTTCATCTCATAATAAACGCTTTTTACTTTTTCGTCTAACTAAATCGTCAAATTTACCTTGTAATTTAATTATTAAATGTAAAATCCCTTCAAATTTAAGTTGCGATGTTGTTCCGCAAAATCGTTTTACTTCCATCTTTGACGTGTACATTTAATCTCGTTTAGTAAATAATATAAACTCTCTTAAACAAAACTTTAAATCAAAATGTAATTCGATAACAACGAAATATGAGATGTGAATTGAGCCTTTATTTAAGTTTAGCTTGTTTTATTTAATGATTATAGGTTAACTATTCTATTTACATTCATTTTTACCCTTTTTTTATTAGTCCTTTAATTCGCTCCAGGTCGATATATGGCAAACACAAACAAGTTTTGTAAATTAATTATTACTTAAAATTGATCGGTTTTATGATAAAATTAACAAAATGATTTTTTTTACGCAAATGGTTTAATAAATAAACTTCATCTTTTTCTTGTTTAATTATTGTACTTAATATTAAATAACAAATAATATTAAATTGCGATTATCCGCATTTACAGCTTTAATGAATAGGTTGTTCAACTTGAGCTATTTTCTTTTATCGGAAAATAATATTGACTTTATTCTTTTTAAACTTCGAATGTTAGGCGAAAAACTAATAAAAAAAATCGGAATTGAAAAGTCTGCTCACGTTCATATATCATATTTAATATCCGACATTTTCGACAGGTTGCTTTGAATAAATTTTTCCGAAAAGATGAGTTAATGCAGTAAGCTCAACTCGGGCTATTCAGCCACCGAGGACCATCAAACGCAAAAAGTCATCATCGTCGTCGTCAGATAACGGAACCGTAACGCTATCCGTAAGACTTTAGGTACAAATCGATAAAAACAACTCAACTTCATATTATAGAAAATCACTCAAATTGAGATTTCTTAGCACTTTAGTAAATGTTCGCATGACGTCACGTTAAGGGCAGGATTTTACATTATCCATTTCATTTTCAATGCGCCAAAACTTTAAATCAAGATTAACGCTGACTTTATCTAATTTTATTTAACCTTCTTTGTATGCAGATCGTAGTTCGTTAAACCAGATCACTATAATTTATTACTACAGTATAGTTTTGCCACCAACAATAACAATAAAGAAAAAGCGGACACATAATGTGCATCATATCTTTTGTTTATTTAATTTATTAAAGAATTTTTACCAATGATAGAATCTATCTTGCTGTGAATGCTAATATTTCGGGTGTCCGAAATGTTAGTATCCAACTTTCGCCGGCTATTAAAAGAAAACTACTGTACCGGTATCAAAGATAAAAATTTTAAATTCTGTATAAACATAATTTTTTTTAATTCATAAAAATATAAAATAACTTAAGGTTAAAATTCAAAAAATGACGTTAGAAATAAGATTCCCATTCTAAAAAATGTTTATACTGTAGAATAATTTTAAAATATTTTTTTTCAAAAACAAAAATGAATTTTTAGTAAATTGTTTCAAAATTAACTATCTTTCAATAAATCTTTCTTAAAATCTGTGTCGCAAGACGAAATACAATAAAAAAAAAAAAAAAAAGTACGTTAAAAATGATATAAATTTCAACGCTCTCTATGCTTTAAAATGAATACAGTTGATGCAGCTGAACCAATTGAATGACTTTTAGAAACCAAACAAAGCACCCTAAAATTCAGAACTAATTCTAAATTATTCACATTTCGAATGTTTCCAGCAATGTTTTACTAGTTACATTAAATTTTTTTAATTGTTGTTACATTTTTGTTTCATTTTCATTACCATATATTATTACAGGGTACTACTGTACTGCGAAAGGAGAGTAAATAGTACATGTATTTTGTTTTACATAAATTTGATTGAATTGCCAAAGAATTGTTTTTTTTTTATAAAAAAAAATGTTCTGAATTTCACTGTAAATTGGCACTATTTTTAAAATTTCATCACTGCTAGTTTCATTTTTAATAGCAAGCAAAAGTTGAACACATGTACGCGCTGTATTTCTTTGCCAGTAACCTATTTAGTTACTGTTTAGTCTGTTTACTAAATCCTCGTCTTACAACAGTTACACTGATCTTAACTTCTTAAACCACTCGACTACAAAAATGAACTCAAAAATAAACAGACGAAATTATAGACTTGAGCATGCGTTGCAAACTTTTTGTGAAGAATCGTTCAAATACTCGTATTAATCGAATTATAAAAAAAATTACCAAATCTCATTCGAAGAAATTAAATCTCATTAAGTAAAACCTTTTTTGGCGCTATTAAAACTTTAAATCAAAATTAAAAAATTCGCTGTTAACAAAATATGAGACCCATTCCTAATATTTCGTTCGCTTAACAATAATCTCAGTTCGTTATACTGACGCCGGTACCGTGCATGCGATTAATACACGTTGCTTTTAACTTATAATCATTTTTTGTAGTAATCGCCACCAATAAAGGGATTAAGTTTATTGATGGCATGCGCAAGCGAACACATTTAATAACAATAAAATTTATGTTCTTTAAGATCTAGAATATTATTTTAAAAAAATTTGGTCGTGAACAAAACTTAAAATCAAGATTGAGTCGCTTAATCTACAGTATAATACGAGACTCAGTGGCAACAAAATCTAACAGACTTTCAGTTCCCTCAAGCAATTTGGAAGTGAATTGAAAAGGGTTTAAAAGCAGCTGAGTCGCGGCGTCGGTGACGACGAACAATCCGAGCGAAACGAGACGCTTAAATACGCCGATAAGATTGATATTCCCCACGCGAAAACCTATAAATATTACGATCCAATTCTTTTTCGATAAAAATAGGTTGGGGACCGAATCACGCCTAACTGCTGTTTAACTGCCAAAATCTTGAAATTGTAAAACACCTCATTGGATAGAATCCGATTTCAAACATAATAATTAATTACGGCTCAAAAATTTCGATCCATCGATTTGATCCCTTTCAAATCTCTCAACTCGATTTTCGGCGATTTAATTTCAATTACAGTACATGTTTAATGGCATTTTAGATCGAATTTATATTCCGGGAAAAATACACGTTCCAGATTCTGTGCAGAGAGATTTTATTTAAAGCGATAACTGTTTTCCTGATAATAACAACTACAATCATGCATTTAGCATACCTAAAAAGCGTTACTTTGTCTAGCTACAAATTCTTTACTAACGATAGTTAACTAAACTTTATTTATTTATTTTTCATATTAATTTTCGCCACAGATAATAATCGGTAGCAAAATATTTCGGTAGTTGCCGCTTTTTGCACATTCTGTAGAATTTAAATTTCGGTAAAAAATGGTGTAAGTCAATTTTACTTCCACCAAACTTAGCTTAGAATTTTTTTTTAAAACTTGATATTTGGTTTGTGAACAGGATTAAAATTAGCTACCAGTATCACAATCAATAAAATATCAGAATAAAGTAGAGGGTTTTAATTCTAAAAAAAATTTGTAAAAATACTGGAAACTACTGTATATAAAAGCCTCAGAAATTTGGCAAAAAGTTTGTTTTTCACATACCAGTAAACCGTGGATTAAAATGAATCGCTTTATAATTCCTAATTTTCTACTTAATTTTTTCGTCACACAAATTTTGAATTTTCGCAATGATACTCTGAGCAGCTTTTTGCTCAATTGAAACTTGATGAAAATGCATCTACCAAAATTTCATTGAGTGCATAGATTATGAAACCACTATATGCAATGCGGTTTGATAATGGTTTTCTTAAATTAAAAAAAATTAAGTTAATCATTCTGGAATTTTAAAAAAAATATATATATGAAGTGTTATTTATCTAGGCCCTCCAATTAAAACCAATTTTTACTATAATTTTACGTCTAATGTTTTGTGTGTGTGTGTGTTTTTAGAATTTCTATTTTAATTTCGGTAGGTAACGCCTTACCGAAATTTCTCGACCATTACTTCCACCGAAAAATTATCAATTTTACAGTAATAAGCATTTACTGTAGTAGGCTACAGTACCTGTTTTGTACATGTAGGCTACTAAATTATTACCACCGCGTTTCTCCAGAAATACGACCTTCCCCCATAATAAGCCCTAGCATGATTTTTGATGCCTCGAACAATATAAGCCCTGTCCCAACAATAAGCAATATTCCAAAAATGCTTATCTAGAGTATTTTTTGTCAGGGATTATTAATACACCATTTGCTCTTTTTAGAGGCGGCCAAAAAAGTTTGGTCTCAGCCTCTCAGGAGGAAAATTAGAAATCCGCCCATGCTTCGACCTCGCCTTGCTTCAATCCCACTGACTGTAATCTGCATCTGCGTTTTTTATAATACTGAAAAGTTCAAAACAAATATGGTACTGGAGTTAGCTAGAAATTCAACCGCGAAATGATTCTAGGTTGGATCTACCGTCGGTGTAACTCTTATAAATATAAAAACATTACAGTACAATCTATTAAACCACATTATAAAATTAAAATGGCACATCCTACCTTAACGCTCAACCATGGTGCGCTCAACTATTTCAAACGACATCGTATTACAGAGTGACCTTGGAAATGACGTTGCACTTAGTAGCGATTGAAACGCGTTACAAAAATCAATAAAATCCGTATATTTTCTGATTCTTAACACAGTGTGGATTTAATTTAATTATTATTTCAAAAATGAGACTTCAAATAACATGCACGGTGTAAAAAAGCAGGCGAAAATCAAATATGAAAGCGAAACTAACGAAACGCAGAGAAGTTTCCGACTTCAACCGGAAGTAATATCCGGAGCTCATTTCCGTTTCGTGAAGTTTGTTATTAACTTATTTCCAACGCTATTATAGAACCAAAAAGTTAGAAATTTGCATAAATTAGGCTCAATAATTGCAAACAAAAAATAATTGTAAAAATTCTTCGCTTAATGCAAAATAAAAAATGTAATTTTTACTTAAAATTACACTTTCGCATGCGTCAATCAGGCAAAAAAAATAATATTAAAAATATTTATTTCGCTTTAATTTTAAACTAAAATTATTTTGTAAATGAAGTATTTTTTGAAAAAATTTGATAAATAGCTTTCTCCATTAAAAGTTTCAATCACTAATAAATGCGTTTGAAACGTGGCAAATAGCATTTATTTTCGTTATGCTCGTTAGATACTGTGAACAAATATTGATTTGCAGGTAAATATGATTTACTGTAGGGGAGAGGGGGGCACATTGGAACACGGGGCACATTTGAATTTTTTAAAAATCCCGCCTCCTGTATAGCTAAAAATCAAATTTTCACCTACTGACAATTGGTGCACACCCAGCAGATATACTGACCAT